>DWON01000443.1:0-33560 GCA_018251015.1 Phocides pigmalion okeechobee | reverse complement strand
CCTCCCGCAATACTGACCCGATAATATATATCCGCGTCGCAATCAAAATGTTAACTTGATGCGTATTGTTTTAAATCGGGAACATTCGACCGCAAATACGACTCCAGCCAAAAGGCGCTCCAGAGTCGCCTAAGTCCTTGGCTAGCCAAAAGATAGGGCCGGGGTACGTGACACTGAAATGGGAAGCTGGTTTCGATGGAGGCCTGTCGAGCACGAAGTACTTCGTGTTATACCGACGGGTGAGAAATGCGGCGAGCGGACAACACTGCGCTACAGAGCACGCGGATGAGTTCGACTGGAAGGAGTATGACTGTCGACGCGCCAACCCTTGCAACGTCACGCGATTGGAACAACACAATACGTATTATTTCAAGGTCAGTTTTATTAATACGTTTAAAATTTAACCGTTACTTTTACATTTTATATTAGGTACGTAGTTTTAAATTTTATTTCAGGTATGTGACTTGTTTTATGCGTGCTTTCGGTAGGTTTACATTGCTAATGCGTAGTTATGACGCAAGGACTGTTCGGTGGGAAACTATATTTTTTAATTGTTGTTGGAAAGAAAAACCCTCCAATAAAATAAAAAAAATATTTGAAATTGTTGTGTTGGCGTGGTAATTGTAGGAGAGACGACCTAAATACGGTTTTATTAAAGTTTCTTTATTAACTGTAACTTTACTTTACTAAATTTTTCCCTTTTATAGGTAGAAGGGCATTTTTGTTTTTCGTTGTACAAACTTTTTTTCATGCTTAGTGTTCGGGATATTCAGATAAGTTTTCTACACGTGATTCGTAAATAATACATGGAGTTTTAATGCGAAATATAAAAGCTTTCGTATACCTATTTGCTTTATACGTAGTAAATAAGAAGAGTTTCTTGTGAATTAAGTAACATTTATGTTTTGATTTCCTTTGGCTCAATATAGTTTATTAACCTACATTCATTACACAGTTAAAATAATTGTCTCTTGATCTCTATGTAAATAATTACTAAAAATGGCATGTTTACGTATCTTTTATTGTAAAATTAAGTACCGATATTTGATTGTGTAACATACTAACATACCTATGACAATGTTAACTGTATATTTATTCTATTAGTGTGATTCACCTTGTGTTTTTACTGTTATTGCTACGGACAGCATCTGACATTTGCTTTCAAGGTAAATCAAACTTAATTATATTAAGTTTGGTGTGCGGTCACACCTAGTGTTTAGATATTAATGAATTAGTACGACAAGTATATGTTTTTGCTATTGACTATGTTTGAATCTCAAGTTAATTATCTTCAGTCTGTGATTTGACTTGATAATATCTTTACCTAATTAGGTACAACTAATTAGACGTAATTATTCAGAACACGGTTATGTAGGATTTATTAAAATTGTAACTTTTCGTTGCAAAATATTTTTGAATGGATACTGTTTCTATAGAACTCACGATTAGGTTTAGGGATAATTAGTACCTAGGCTTTAATTAAATCCAGACTATCAACTTGTTTGTTAATTTTCTATGTAGATTAAACATCCGTTCAGGAATGAGGGATTTAAATAAATAAAATACATCTTACACAGTTTCGTAGTTAAATACTTGTCAGGAATTTGATAATTTTTTTAAAAATATATTCCAGTACAAAATTCGTTTATTGTTCGTGTTTCCTAATAATCATGCAACATTTTACTCGGTTAATAATAAATTAACTGTTTGAATTTAAGGTTACTTAAACGGCCAAAGCTTTTGAAATGAGAATATTTTTAAAATATTTTAAAATAGGTACGCTAGGTGTGGCCTCATCTATTGTTTTTTTGTGTTTGTTGTACGCTTAAGTCTTGTAACGCTTTGTTAGCACGCACGAATGATTTCAATTGGAGTAAAACTTTGCTGATTATAATCTTTGACTCCAGGTGAAAGCGGTAAACACTAAGGGTCAGAGCAACTACTCGAATGAGATTATGGTGACCACGAAAGTGGATAAGATCCTACCACCGGAGCAAGTGACTTTCGATCCGAGCTCGAACACGCTGTCTTTCAACGTGGGACCAACCTGCTTGCCTCTTACGGGTGTCGTCGAAGGCCTGGGAGGAATGAGCGGCTGGCAGGTAATTGTTGTTTATTTATAATATTATTGTGTTTAAATTCTTATTTTGATTTTGAATTTAGTATTAAAAGGCTCGTGGCTTCTACTACCATCATATTCATAATCCACTGTGAAGCAATTCTCGTGTTTCGGTTGGAGAGGCGTGGTTACCGTCTCATAGACATGAGACGGTAACCACGGTAAAAGATAAAGCAACCATCATAGTTCTTAAGAATAACAACGCATCTACGAATGATCCCACACAGAACTTCTATTCTGTTCTAGACAGTGTCCTATGGGCTACAGCAACAATTTAACATCAAGTTGTCTGTATGTACGTTCATTATTGAAATTCAAATATTTTATTTCTTTGTAAGGTATTTTACAGACACTTAATGAATTTCAAGTGTATTTTTTTACTATTTATTTTAAAGTAATATTATCGCGGAATTAATACGTTATACTGTGTACCGGGTACTCAGGATTAACGTTTTTTGATTGCCAAAATGAAAAAGGAATAAAACAATAACTAGTAATGTCAATGCTAATGTCATGTAACAGGTGGTGGAGACGATGGCGGTCCGCGCGTCGGGTGCGGCAGCGTCTCCGCACGAAGTGCGGCTGGACGCGACGGCCGCGCGCGCCGCGCCGCGCCGCGCCGCCTCCCTCGACCGCCTGGACCCGCGCGTGCGCCTCAAGCTGTGCCTGCAGGACAACCACGACGTGTGCAGCGAGTACGTCGAGGCCGACAGTGAGTACTCAACTGTTACTTAACTTAACTTAACTTAACTTACAAGCCGCAAATGCGCTGCGTCAAGTAATACACAGTACAGTTGTACGCCGTAGGGAAAGTGTTCAAAAATTAATTCGGATTCGGATAATTAATTAAAACGAAATTGTCCTGTCTTGCGGTAAAAAAAAATATACTCGAGTTCAATTTGCGAGAAATCTCGCATACATTATAGTGACAGATTATTAACGAGACTCTAAACGAAATTGATGCTAACTCAAAATTTGACATCACGTTACTTAATTTTTGACATGCGTTTCAGAAAGCGGAGGTAATACTATTTTTATCAGTTTTAGCAAATATTTGCACGGATATTTTAGTTTTCCTATTTATTTTGCATCGTTTTAAAACTAAAACCATATATTTATTCCAGTTGGTACATCTTACACGAAAGAAGCTGCGGCGCTAACGACGGCCACCGTCATTGCGATTGTGGTTTCCTGCTTGGTGTTCCTCTTATTCCTGAGTCTCCTGTTCATCTTCTGTCGTTGCAAGCGCAATGAGAACAAGAAGGAGACCTCTAAAGACTACGAAATGGATTCGATGAGGCCACCGATGGTGTCTCCTCAGAACCAGGCGCCTCCGCCTTACTACCCAAGCACGGGTATGGAGAATAAGGCCTTGGAACATTCGATGGATTTAGCTCTGTCGATGGACGATTCCAAGAACGCCGTGTACGCGACCCAGGGTGGTTACGGCTACCACATCGCGCCCCACGCCCAGGGCCATCCAGGGCAAAACTTAAGTAACTCCGATTGTAAGTATACATTCGATGTTTATAATTCTCGAATCTGCATTCAGTTTTTAAAATTATTTATTCAAAAATATTTTGTTCAATGCAAACACAAAGGACTATCCAGTACGGTTGTCCGCGTGGAAGGTAAACTCGACCCAGTTATAAGTAATACGGTGATTTTGCATGCTGAGTGCCACTCCCCCGCCCTACGCCTCCTGTCCGCGGCCAAGCTGGCCCCCCTGCGCACCCCCGCTAACCCGTGCTCGTTATCCATAGGGGTGAACATGGGGTACATAGAGAACAGCTACACGAACAGCAACAACGGGGGCAGCGTCAACTCCCAGGACTCGCTGTGGCAGATGAAGATGGCGGCCGCCAACAACGCCGCCGGCATCCCGGCGCATCAAATGTTGGACAGGCAGAGCAATTATGGGTAAGTTGTACGTCTTTTCATTTTTTGATAGACGGCAGTCCTTTCCGCACGCTGACACTTATGTATACATCGCAATGAAAAAGGCATCAATATCTATACGACATATTTCAAGACAAACAATTTGCCTTATTTTTGTTTAAAAAGCAATAGAACACACGGTACCTTTACAATCCGGCATGAAACAACTCTTGGGTTTCAGTTAAAGAGGTACTATTATCAGCTTTATTCAAATGAATTAGGACTATCTTCGACCTCAAGAGTTACCACTCTAATCTTGTTTGAGCATGATGTCCATGGGCTGCAGCGACCGTTCTACATGGGGTGGTTGGCATGATCTATGGGCACATCTATGGGCAGCAATAAGCACTTACCGTCAGATAAACGATGTTCTCGTTTGCTCGTTCTATTTTATAAAGTTGTGGCCTGCACTCCCTATAGTCACCTATGTGTGCGCGCAGGTACGACCCGATCGCGCACGGCGGCTACGGCACCATCGACGACTACGCGCCGTACTCGCCGCTGGGCGCGCCCGCGCCGCCCGCGCCGCCCGCGCCCGCGCCGCTCGCCGACTACGCGCTGCGCGGCTCGCAGAACCCCTCGCGCCAGGACTACTGCTCCGACCCCTACGCCTCCGTGCACAAGCCCAAGAAACGTATGGACCAACATATCGGTCAGTATTCATTTATCGCCCTTACAGATATCGCCCTTATTATAAGGACAAAACAGGCTCATGCACACAAAGACCAAGAAAGACACAAAACAACGAACTATTTCTTGTCTGGTTGAGGTATCTACTAAGAATTACCGTTAATATTTATAAATTTAAATAATCATCATTCATCAAATCAAATATGTATTATTTCTAATCAGTAAACATTTTAATTAGTGTCCAAAAAGGTATCAAACTTAAGAGTGGATATTCAATGGCCGTTAAATATTTGCGTGCCCAAAAGTCACAGAACTTCTTAAAACAACCCTGTCCATTAAAGATCCGATTGTAAACCGTTACGACATAAAATTTACTTTTTAATTTACGTAATTGTGTAACGTGAATTTCTATCTCCAAAACTACTCTTACATTTATTTATGTAACACAATTTCAGTTCGTATATATTAAAAAATTACATAATGCCGTAAATAGTGTCAATGTAATGTAAACACTTAATACTCTCTCTTTGCGGACGCTGTATTTGACGTCACATTAATAAATCTAGATACGCAGTAGGTCATTGCGATTTATACATATTACAAATAGTATCTTAAAAATACACAAAGGTGGAAGAATTATAGTTCGACTGCGGAGGTATCACCGCCGCCCTCATAATCCGCCGTAAAACATTTCTTGTGTGTCGATTGGAGAGGTGCGATTGTCGACTACACTTTGAAGCGAGGCGACCATCTTAGTCTACAGGAGTAGCAACGCAGATGCGTTACTATTCCTGAACAATGCAGAACGTGGATACGTTCGAGCTCAAATAAAATTTCGGTCGTTTGTGATTGTACATATGTAGATGTCTATGAGCTGTGACTACTTAACATCAGATGGTTTGCATGCTCGTTTGCTACTCTAAAAAAGTCTACTTATTAATACCGTTAGCTATTAATTTAGCTTATTAATTTGTTATTTAAATTTTTCGATAGTTTCATTACAAAATAGTGTAAATAAACATGTATGGTATATTGGTATGCAGAGTCGCCGTACCACGAGGTGAGCGGGCTGCCGGACGCGTACGCGGGCGGCGAGGCGGCGGGCGAGGACAAGCCGGCGCACCTGTCGCTCAGCTACGACGAGTCGCTCGAGTCCGGCTACTCCACGCCCAACTCGCGCGCGCGCCGCGTCATCCGCGAGATCATCGTGTGAGCTTGCCTCCCTGTGTTGCCAACTTACAACTTTTCCCCCTTTCCACGAAGTAATTGAATTCTATAAAATTTTAATCTGCACTATATCAGGGTAAAACTATTGCAATAACGGTAAAACCAACAATATGTTTGTCATCTCTTTTAAACTAAGTTAAAACAAACGTAATAATGGAAATATTTTTTTATACTGCAATCCCTAGTTACTCTTGAGTGAGTTGTTTGCAGAATATTTTAACACTTAAATCTAATACTGTTTAAATACATTTAATAATAATTCGATTTCATAAATTACTTAAGAGCTGCAGAAGATTCTATCAATTTTGAAAGCACATTATTATATCTTTAAACAGGCTAAAAATTTAAAGTTGGCAACACTGAAATAGACAGGCTGGCTATATTTATGTGCCACACGCACCACAGCTTTATCTTTTCGCCATGTTGGGGTCATGTTCTGTCAGTGTTTTAAATTTTAGTAGATCATTTGACACAATGAAGCTGCCATCTATTGATCCGTCCCCCTTTGTAGTCGACGTGATTTACGTCGAAAATCATCGTATAACTGTGTACCAATAACTAATCAGTCGTAATTAATTGTTTAAATATATAATATACCAAATGCAAGCGACACGCTATTACACATAAATTTATTATGCTGTGTACTTAACGATTTTAAAGTTTTGTCGCTTGCTTTTGGTTATTTTGCCTTCCATTTGCTGGACAATTCGATTTCTATGAGAAAATTAAATTAATCAATGTGACAATGCATTAAAATACTTTTTGAACGACTTTATTGATGGCTGGTCACCAGTACATGAGAGAGGTCGGTATTGTATAAGAGGTCCGAACCATAAGAGTAACAAAGTGCAAAAAGAGTAATAATGAAGCAACAGTTGCAGTTTCAAGCAGCTGATTGGATACGTTTAACAACCAGACATTTAGACAAGAAAATATATTAAGGTTTTTCTTGAATTTAATACTATATTCAACATCATTGAAAATGCTATTATGTACTCTTTGTCATCCAGTAAAGTATTGTTTTGTTTTGTCACAATGAGTGTTGGAAAATGAAAATCATAATCATATCTGTACAACATTTCGATTTTTCGATTATTGAAATATTAACAGACTATGTGTTATATTTCCTGGATTGGACCAATTTAAGGGTAATTTAGAAGTTATTGATTTATTATAATATGTACAACGAGGAAAGCCTTAGAATATGGTATCTGTTTGTGACGACAAAGTGAATCTCTACTTAATTTGCACATTTAAAATTGTGTTTTTAGTATATTTTTTTTATTTTAAATACACAAAACATATGACACACTATATTCAAATTACTCAAATATTAAGACTGATCGCACCGGCATATTGTGGTTGATGTTATAGGGAACTGTACATAATATTTTAATCGTCTCAATTATTACTCAAATATCTTTACGGAAGCTATTACTTAGTTATAATTGTAGGAATTTCATTGAAATAGCCAATAACGTAACAAATCGCTATATTTGTTGTCCTATGTTGCTATAATGAAAATCTCTTTTTCATATGAATAGCAAATAACGTATTTAACGTTATTACCACGTTATTTAATGTTATTCGATTAATCGTTACGATTCGTTACGAGGATGTGACTCGTGGATTTACAACAAACGCACATATGTTAATTTCTATCATATCATTTCGTTTTTATAAAATTTGAAATGGTGTGAACATATAGACAAGTTTTATGCCTAATTTTGCTTTAATATACTTAAAAATCGAAACATTAAATGAGACGCTTAGCATATTATTGAAAAGATCGTGTTCTGCTACTTAGTGTTTAACTAATGAAAATTAATATATCTATATTAGGTATGCATTCGGGTTTTTCAATACAGTCAAAAATATCACAATATGGCAAAGTAAAAAACACTTTTGATCTAGATACTTAAGCTTAATACTCTCAAATTTTTCAAACTTTCTTAGTAGCATAGTGAAAATTTTTAATTACCTGTATGTACTTATTAAATACGCATATTAATTCGCACGTTAAAATGCGTAATACCGAATTTTATACTGTATACAGTAAGATTTTTTACTTCATGTATTTTCCAATTCTACTTATATCTCTTCAATTATTGGAGGAACAGCTCTGGCTATTATCACTTACATTTTTGTATATTAAGAAACATACAAAATATGTATAATCGCACTTAATTCTTTAACAATTGACTTCACGTAAAATTTACTCATTCTGATTATCAATTTTATCTAGCGTACCTACAAAGAATGTTATGAGGACCTTATAGGAATGTACATAATTATCCTTAATTTCTTATAACAGTCTTTGATGTAAAACTTAGGTATATGTGCTGTGTACAAGGGAAAATTTTCGAACACAAACTACTTTTCATAAATAAAATCTCGAATGTGAGTCTCAAATATGTCAAAGTACATTTTTTTCTTTTTATGGCATCGTATAATTTGTCGCGCGATAAATAAAACAAAATTTATCATAGTGTTTTACTAGAGATAATGCGC
Source organism: Phocides pigmalion okeechobee (assembly GCA_018251015.1). Lineage (NCBI taxonomy): Eukaryota > Metazoa > Arthropoda > Insecta > Lepidoptera > Hesperiidae > Phocides > Phocides pigmalion. The sequence continues at coordinate 25,135 of DWON01000443.1, read as the reverse complement.
CAGGGATGTTTGTGAACGTATCAAAAAGAAAAACAAAAATTAAAGCTGTCAAAATTGACAGGTCCAAAGACAAACTGGCGCATTTACTCGACTGTTTTATAATACAGATTATATCTCTTTGCTTAAAGGCCTTTGTTGTCAACATTTGTAAAATGATTGTATGGCGTCTGTACATTTGTCTTTGGTATTGTTCGAAAATACATTTCCTTGTGTACAGACCTTATTTTCTAATTAATGAGTTTTCGAGCTGTAACTTCGGTGCCATTTACTACCTAACAATCGTCTAAAAATAAGTAAAACATACTTATAGTATTTTTTTACATGTAAGTTAAAACAATTTGCGTTTCAAAAACATCTAAATCATGTATTTGAGTATGAAGTATAGCAATTTATTTACCATTTTAATTAGACAATGTTATATTTTACGCAATAACATGAACTTTCAAGTTAAGCAATTGAATACTTAATATCTCTTCCAGTATTTTAGAGTAGGATTACACACAAAAAGATCTCATTATCATCACACTCACACTTTTTCACAAATTTTAAATATATTTATGTAAAAGGTAAATAAAATGGCTACTGAATTCTGGGATAAAATAGGTATTTACTCTAATTGTCATGCAAATTGTATTTTAGGATAAGTATTAGGATTTACAATGACACTGCCTTGTATCATTTAATATCAGCTAATTATGTACTGCTTCTTTATAAAACTAGGATGTTTTAGTAAAATTACATGAACTTGACTTGACTTTAAAACTTTTACGTTCATAATTATGTACAGTTAGCTTTAAAATTGTTACTTCGTATGTGTCTTTAGTAACATTTTTAATATCAATGTAAATCATTGTTATTGCTATGACTGAAACACGATTGAGATTAATTTTATCGACGACTGTACGTAACCTATTAAAAATAATTTAGTGTAAAGCCATCTATACACAATTAACGTTTTAAAAAGACTCATAAAACGGTCCTTAGAATGATTTCGTTTGTATAGGATTTTATTGTAAAGTTTTATTATAAAAACAATGTATTTTCTACATTTAAATTCTTCAAATATAAATGAATTTATTACTATTCAGAAAAATTCGTAATCATAAAGTTTAGCCTGAATGTAACTTTATGCTATTTTCTATTAAAAGATATATGAAGATACACAAATTATATTAAAGGTGAAATTACTTGAATGATAGTACACAATTGTTGCTTTCTTTTGATATCAGATCCATTCGCGTTCGGTTGCAAGATGTCTACAACGATTTTTTGCTTTATGAATAATATTATTGAGTACTTCTAAACACCTATATCTAGTATCAATACTATTAGGAGTCATTGAAATAAAAGAGTATGAATTTGTTGCATACCTTCGTAATCATTTATTCTTCCAGTTATCTATTACGAAATTTAATTAGCATTAAAAAAAACGGACCCACCTTTTTATTGATTTAAATTATTTTGTATTATATGAAGAGAATGTAGCGTAGTGCAGCCTGTTTTATGGTATTTTTGAAGGTCGATTTTGCAGCGCTTTATTGGCTGCAATGTACTTATTTTTTTATACAAGTGACTAAATGTTATTTTTTTAATCTAATCGTCATGTTCTGTTAAGACTTATTGTAGTAAATAAATTAGTTACATCAAATATGGGCGTAGCTAATAGGCTCCACAAATAGTATGCACGTAAATACGACATTGCCATAAAACTTTCACTGGTTTTATCTACATGTACCTATGTCTGATTGAAAATTGATTACATTTATTGGAGAAAATGAACTAGTGTGTTCTTTTTTTTTAAAGAAGATACATTGAATCTATGTAGATATTTACTGTTTTTGGTTACGCTTCTATTTATAATCATTGCTACTTCGCGTCAAACAGCGATATATTGTTCAGCTCCTCTTTACTCTCCTTGAAGTTCTCAATTTTGTAAATGTTGACATAAGCGTATAACATATATTAATTATTAAGAATATAAGTTTTACAGTACTTAATACACTCGAAAGAATGAGAATGAGAGCCATATTTTAGACTAAATAATACTACATTAAGATTGTTTACTTATTAGTATTAAGTTGTAAATATTATTGTACAACATTCGTAAAATTAAATAAATTTTAATGTAGAAAAAGTGGTGTTTAATTCCTTTACCCTTTATCCTTCAACCTTATTTTTTGTTCCTTTTACCGTACAAAGTTGATTAAAATGAAGGTAGAGCTTGAGGAATTCTAAAACTAAAATGCCCGTCCTCTTTGGCAATGATATCATAAATTGATGTGATTTTGTGTTTACCTAACGTTTTATTGTATTTCCCCATGCATAGATAATTAATATAGGATCATTTTCTATAGATAAAATTTGTGAAAATGCTGACTATTTGTTTAATACTAGTCACCACATCGCAGACCATATCGCAACAACAATGAAATCGCCGAGGCATTGCCTCTTGGAAGAAGAGCTCTCTGCCTATTATGAAGCCATGTCATAGAGTCAGGGAATACTTGGGAGAAAGATTGTTCCGCATCTTACACTTATATAGGTAAATAAAGAACGCAAAAAATTGTTCTGTGGACGATCACCACGAATCCAGATGATGCAAAAGGAATTTCAACCTTCGGCGATATGTGTGAGGAAGAGGTGATCATCAAACCATGCAAGAATACCATGATCTGAAAATACCGTCACTTTAATTTGTAATACCTGTTTAAGCACTTTTCTAAATATATTCGAAACATTATAGATGCAGTCAATGAGCAGATAATCTACTTTATGGCGGTTATTTGTCGCTGTCCCCAATGGAGTCTTTAACCAACTTTATATAGAATTTTAGATAGCCATAATTATGTGAGATACTTATCGCTTCCTTCTATCCTATTTAAAATTGTATATCTTTCCGTTTAATGGTGCCTTACAATTAGAAAACTTACGTCTGTCCAAATCATGAAAGGAGTGTTTATGTAAAATATTTCATCTTAACTTAATATTCGTAAGAATACAAAGTGCGCCTGATTTTCTCAAAAGTAAATCTCCTTTCAGAACTAAATCATTTTTAAATGTAATAATCATACATAGTAACAATTTGTAGTAAACGATCCATTGACTCTACATGTACTTAAGTTTTTGAGATTGGTTAAGATCATGGTTTGACAACTTTGGTGTCATATATGTAAATACATACACGCAATCTCTACCCACGAATGATTTTTTTGAAGATTTTCATTTTTTGCACCATCTATTGCGCCATCTATTGAAATATGGAAAAAATATAAGACTTGGCGTCGTATGCCAAAACTGGATTCGAGAAAAAATCTAACACTATTATAATTTAATCGATGAATTAATTTAGTATTCTAGGAGATACCATTTCGATTACAATTGTGTACACTATATTTACTTTAAAGAAACACTATTTTTTGCATCTCACAGATTATTAAACATTTCTTTGGCAAATATTGATTTATTTCTATATCGTCACTGCGCATGTCCTTACCGATACAGTGTTAGACTGAAGGGCTGTGAATTCGCTAGTCTCGTATTTCAGTTTATATCTAACTCATTAAGGTAATTCTTGAAACAATCCTGTACATTAAGGACTAGAATTAATGTTGAATACTCTAACATACAGTAATTATAAAGTAAGTGTTAAAAAATGGGGAATATTCAAGCAAATGAAAAACAAACTAAGGGTGGAAAATCTCCTTCAAAAAGTAAACACTTTATGAGAAACTTAAACAGAAAAGGGCCAGGGAGAGAGAGCAAAAAACATGCAAGAAAAAAGAGCAACGTCAAACGCGAGACGCCCGATAGGGAATTCGATAAAACGCCAGATTCCGATAACAATGAATTGATTGAAGCCTCCGATAACGATACGGTCGAGTGCGTGTTCAAAACGTCGGTGCGCGAAGAGGGGGGCGCGGAGTCGGCGAGTGTGCATTCGGAGGTAACGGTGACCAGGTGCGAGGCTGAGGAGCACTCGGAACGGCGGTCACCGACCCGCGACCAGTCGCCCGCCGCCGCGCCGCCGCCGGCGCAGGTCGCCTCGCCCGCCAACGACTCTACCTCCGAGTCAGTGTTCACGGACCCCCTCACGCCGCTCGCCGTCGAGCTCAACCTGTGTTACTACTCCGCGGAGAGCGACAGCGCGCACGAGGAGCCCCCGCGCACCCTCACGCCCCCGCCGGCAGATGCGCCCGCGCAGCCTACTCGGGCGCCCGCAGACATGCCTCACGACGATGCTACCTCATTGTTATCCCTTCATAATACGGAAGAAAAAATAAAATCTGACATACTTGATGACAGTGACAGAGATGATAGTGAAAGGGGAATGGGCGCTATAATTTCGAGATTAAAAGAAGAGCCTTCAGATCGCGTAGCTCACGAATGTAACCATGAGTTCCTGGATAACCGGTTAAAAGCGTGTCCAGGACAAACTTCTTTTACGCTTTCCAGACACCGGAAAGTTGAACTACCTCCTGTAACTGCCTGTGAACCTTCGCTTACTATTCTCGACGGTAAGTAATATTATGAAGTCTGTCTTGAACGAATAATAAATATTAAGATAACTTCAACGAAATCCTCTAATATATATAAATAAATACTTATCATGTGTAAAGATGGCAGTGTCCTCAGTATATTTGAAAAGAGATAACGTGAGAGTAAAATTATTCATATCAAATATTAATAAACTATAGAAAAATATTAATAAGCTCTGTTAAGGGACCGAGTCACAAAGAGGTAAAGGTTTATAGTCAAATCACAAATCTATCATTATGATCGATATCTCTTTAATACAGATACATAACGCTTGAACATTCACATGTTATTTTCAATACGCACGGACGTTTTCGCATATGTTTTACTGCAGATACCAAAAATGTCGATACTAATCCAATATTATATATAGTAAATGGGAGTATCTATAGTATTGAGTACCCATCAGAAAAGATATTCACAAAAAATATTTCATATAAAAATAGCTCAATTAGTTTGTTACATGTAAAGAAAACAGGTTGCACCTGAAAAGATCTAGATTTAAGTATAATAAAAAAAAAGCGAAGACTAAGTACTAAGATTTCAGTAGTCTCAACTAAAACTTTAGTGTCCCTTTATTATTTTAATTAATATTTATATTTTCATGCAAGAAGTGATAGCCTTGAATTAAGATTATCTCTCACGGGGATACGGATGAAATCCCTGGCATCTTTGATTTATAAAGTTGTCATTTGTATTAGACATTAATTATCATGTTATCAGTTACATTAACGGTTAAGGATAACACGAGGAAACATAATTACATGCTAGAGAGTTCACTAAAAATTAAGTTCATAAATATGTGCGAAGTCAACGTAGTAGACTATGGTTTAATAATTTTTGTTCTGAAAGGAGACCCATGCTCAGAAATGGGAAATTTATCAGTTGATGATAAAATAAATATTTTTACTTTACACATAAATTAATATACTTTTAATTTATTATTGATCCGAAATATAATTTACTATTACGATCGCGGGCAATTGTTAACAATTGAATTATATGTTGCGAAATCAACTTCCCCTATTAAATATTTTTCTTGTAAGTGGAAGACGTATCAGAATAGGTTGGGAATCTACGCTATACAGTAAGTTCATGTTTTCTCTCTACATACTTACACAAGACGAACAATCAAATCGCAAATTGCAGTCTGCGAGGTACAACATCAACATTACTTAGAGCACAATATTATGATACACGTACCTACTTACTACGTATAGGCGTATTTGTTGTTGAACAAAATTTCACAACATTATTTTTTGAAATCAACAATACGTATGATCGAAAAGTTTTTTAAATTTACGGTGACATATTCATTTCACAAACTTAGTCTCCAATATGAAATAATAATTTATGTTACCTAATTCTGTGTTCATATTTAGATAGGAGAAACAAAATGTTGAGGTAATTTATAAAACAAGCTTGCTCACTATATTATTTTCTGTGATTACAAAGATTATATAAAACAGGACTGTAATTATTTAAAAACGCAAGCAATTTTACTTTTAACTTTAACTTTTATTTTTAAATCTACCTATTTGTTCATTATATTGTAATAGGATATTAGATCCATTTTACTAAGAACACGTATTGTTTTTGTTACTATTGTCATTATTAATTAGCTTTTGTATTTTAACTCTCATTTATAATTCGATTAGATTAAAATAAAACAAAATTTAGTAATAAAGTCCTAATCAAAATATATCTCTTAGCTAATTACAGGTAGGTTTTGTTTCTTTTTGAACATTACACAAACTTCACATATTATAATTGAATTTATAAAATGAAGGACTCTGTTTTATTTATTTTTATTTTTTAACCAGTCGCCAAAGGAGAAATACGACATCTGGTATTAAAAGACGGGGAAGCCGTTACGGTTACTGACGCTAAACAAAATGGGTAATTACTTAGTTTAAAAATCTTGTAACAAATAATATAGTATTTAACTGTCTAATTTCATGCTACAATGATAACATGCAGGTACTTATACGTATTTCACTGAATATTTATCGTATTTTTATGGGGGTACAAAGGTTTACAAAGGTACCCGGTATCGCGGGAGCGATTCCGTATTATGTGGAACTTCTAAAAACTGTTCGGTGGCCCCCTCTGTTCTGCATCGCACACATTTCACATCGACGTCCTTTCCGAGATCGCTAGGGCGGATCGGCTCGAACTCCCACTCTTACCATATTCCAAGAAGACTCCTTCTAGTCCGATCCCGGCATTCCCGGCAGTTCACACAGTTTAAATACCAGGCACATGTCTCAGGATCTACTATGTTATTTGCCTATTACAAAATATAATCACTTGTTTAAAACTCAAATAAATGGAGTGAAAAAATCAACATTTTTGAATGTTCTTTATAAAGTCCTCATAACTCATTCGACATGTGGACAGGACTGTACACTATATATGTATTAACTTCTCATTTGGAGATAAGATATGTGCCGATCAGTGAAACAGTCATGGATTGATGATGTTTTTTTTTTTATTTCAGACAAGGATCGACGTCCCTCAAGCTTAAGTGATACGCCGATGACGGAATCCAATGTGTTAAGGAAAGTCGCCTCGCTTACTCTCGACCAGCTCACTGAGAACAAGGTGGTCCGGCCAAAGTTCGTACCACAGAAACTAGACTTTCAACTATACGAGAAATTTGAAGGTTTGACTATAGATACTTTTATTCTCGTTTAAAATTAATCTACGTAGGTTAAGAACATTTTTAAAATATACCGCAGGAAATAAATTAGACTAGGTATATACTTATATGTAACACTTGATATTTGTTTATTATCTGTGACTCTTACCCTCCAACTGCAATCTTCCTTCTTCACTATATACATACACTGCTGACTTGGAACGCACGGAGAAACTATCCATAGTGTTAAGTTTTCTCCACCGTTTCACGCCACCGTTTCGTTTCAACGGACTTGTTATGTACATAATAGGGGAGTTTACACATATTACACCATATTTTCATATTAGTGTTATAAAGAAATACACACAAAAAGGGACAACATTCAAAATACTTAACACTTTTCGAGAACGCTGGGCTATTTAAATAATTATGTCTCTATATTTTTCTCTTGGTAAGCACCTGCTTACCTATTTTAATGGCGCGTGAATGTAGGTGAATGAACGTTCCGATAAGACACTTATCTTTTATAAGCAAATTAAATAGATAGGTACAATTCCTGTGCCTTATCTCGTTTTAATCGTTTAACTCAGTAAAGATATAAGCGGGAAGTGTAGTGTATACGTGACTTTAAAGTGTAGAGCTGTATAGTTTTAACTGCTTTGCATAATACATGAAGTCGGTTTAATATGCAGTTATCAACGAATCGTGTTAACTTTACAAATACTTCTGTAGCTCAGTTCAACTATGTGCAATTTCTCAATAAGTATAGAACTACTAAGAAAGGAATACAAGACATTGTAACTGTGCTAGGAGTACATACAGAGGAAGGGACACCCTTTGATGAAAAGTCACTAATTAAAAGTACAAACATAACGAATACTATAAGGAAACAAGTAAAAAATAATACTTCTCTCGTATATGTTCCTAAGAAAATAATCGTGATAACTGTTATGAAGACAAAACAGTGGTTTCGTTTTATGATAATGGCTCTTTATAATGACTGTCAACGAATTAAAACTCAGTGCGATTTTAGATCCGGTGAATTGTTTACAAAAATTTATTATATTAGTGAAAATAGACCTTTATACCAAATCATAATGTTGGATACATATCAATATCAGGTCTTGTCGAGTAAGTATCGATATTTTAAGGTTAGGTGTCGTTAGTTTACGGTTTGAATAAAGTTTAGTACGTATTATAAAATATGTCATATCTACCATATAGTTATTAACTTAGAAATTCATTCTTAGATACATTGAAAAATTAATAGGACATAAAATGAGATTGAATCGAAAATTGATAAATATGCTTAAATTCTATAGAACGTTTTTTGGAGTCTGGTTATGTTACGACATTAAGGTTCAGAATAAGTGAAAATAACAAAAACATGTTTTATACAATGTGATATAATTTAGAATAAAATAAATAAAAGTAATGATTATTTTAATTAATTTATAGTTAATTAGTCTTACAATTCCAAAATATCGTTTGGTATAATGGTAATTAATATTGTAGTATAAATTAAACTTCTTTTATTTTGAACTTCGCTATCATCAGTTTATAAATTAGTACATTCATTTTTAATGTCTCACTATTAGGCATGGGTATTTCGTTATTCAAAACTAGAAGAAGCGAGGATCATCATTTACCAAATGAGCTATAGAGAAAATTATAAATGAAATGCTGAAGCTGCTTAAATGAAGCGAAGTAATTCAATAGGTTGTATGGATATAATGTTTTTGACCTATTTTGTATAGGTGCTTTTGGGTAAATAAACAATCTGGAAAACGTCAAACGTCAAATTCGTTGTAAAGATTAAAAATGTCAAGTGTTTTTTATTTTGTAAATTGAAAGCTACTTTATCTCAAAATTGGCATACAACATCTGTTTTTCTAAGTAAACTCAATACATATTTTAGATAATGACCTCTTTCTTTTATCATGCCGTGCCCAATGAGTGTTTTGAACGAATTTCCAGGTCAAATGCTCCTAAACTGGTTTCTGTCATCAATCGCCGACAACGGTCAAGTAAAAAGCTTATTGAATATACAAGATCTGAAAACGATAGGTATTCAGTATTGCACGCATCTGCTGGCTGCCGGCGTGTTGCGGCAGATATCTGATAAAGATGCTCCTACGGAAAACGTCTTTAAGGTTAGTTGGTTAATGTAACTACTCTACCCACCACTTATTGGTTCGTTTCAACTGTTCGCAAACTTTACTGTAACAGTTGAACCCAAAAAACGATTAAAGTCTGACCTGAAGTCAGGCAGATGTGTTTCACTATTAACTACGTTGGAAAAATAATCATAATAGACTATGTTTTACTACCTTTACTAAGCCCAAGTCTGAATTTATTGAATATTCTCCTACATAAAACCTATTATTATATGTATTTATTCATTTCAATTTTTTTTATCAAAGATCTCTCCATAATCACTTTAAAATGTTTTTTTTTTATTATTATGAGAGTGTACTGGTTTTAATAATTATTCCAAATGACTATTTATTTGAAATTTTTATGAATTGTTATGATCATATAATTTATTTTGGGAACTCATGACATATGTATTAAAAATAGTTATATATTTATCACCAAGTTGTAAGCAAGTTGTAAATTCTATGTTGCTTTTATTAAATTCCAGCCTAATCTAATGTATTACTGGGCTCACATGGAGGTGCCCCCTGCGCAACCTATCACACCTGGGAAACTACAAACATCTTTATGGCCACCTGATAAGGAAACATTACTGCAAATGAAACAAGAGCAGAACTTTTATAGATCTGAGGACAATCAGTACCCTAGCAAAAATAATATTGATGATGTAAATGACATTATTGAAGCTAAATCTGTTATATCTGATTTAAAAAGAAAACTTTTAGAATTGGAAAGTCAATTAGAACAATATAGGGTGAGAAATTTTGAAAACAACCAAAATGTTTACAAAAATTTTGTCTCAACGCCTAGAGATACACAAAGTAGAGGCAAAGTTGAATTAGTAAATCGAGAAGTGCAAACATTTGATATAGTGCATGAATTAGATAAGACAACTAATAAACCTGTGATAAATGCATCTAAATATGATGCCCCCATAAGAACAAATGTAATTAATGATGCTAGTTTAGAATTAAGTAGATTAACTCAAAATAATGAAGTGATAAATAAAAATGTGGAACACAAAAGTGAATTTAGATCTGAAAAAATAGAAAACTATTGTAAATTAAACAAAAGCAGAGATTGCAATAAACAATTTAGGAAAGATGGATTAACAGAAAATAATACTGAAGTAGGCCAAATAAAAGTAGTTAAAGATACACAAGATAGTGAAGTCCAAAATGACCTAATAAAAAGTTCTGGTGATTTTAGTACAAACTATGACAGTTCATCAGATGCCTCTTTCCTTAGCACTACTAATGAATTATTATCTTCTCATACAGATACTTCTTTAAATGTAAATAGTACACATAATGTTTTTAACTATGCAGCTAATGATTATAGTTCTAATACTCAAATTTTATATTGTAAAAATGACAATAAGATTTGTGCTGCTTCTGAATCAACTCAGTCTCCATCATCAAATCAATATGTGAATATTTCGGTGACAGACACAAATAATAGGAATGCGACTGAACCTGGAAATTTTACATCACTTCAGGAGACAAAAGTTGAAGACTTGCAAGAAATTATCTCAACAAAGAAAAATTTGCAGTTAGCTTCTTTACAAGACAAGTCTGAATCTATATCAGTATGTCAACCAACATCCCCTCCGCCCCCGCCTCTCCCTGGCATGCCACCACTCCCGCCTCCGATGCCTGGGACTTTGGATGAAAGTTCAACTACAGTTCCTCCTGAGTTACCCGTGTTAATAACTACAACTCAAAATGAATCTAATCTTATTTTAAGTCCAAACCATAAGTCTGAGAGTGAATCAATTCCTACTGTGAACGACTCAGACCATCACTCATCTGAACAAAAAAAATTTACACCACTATCATCACCTTACATGGATTCCTCATTGCAATCTCCACCTCTAAAGCCTGGAATGGGTCCCCCACCTCCTCCAATGCCACAATTGGGTCCACCACCACCTCCAATGCCAGAATTGGATCCCCCACCTTCTCCAATGCCAGAATTGAGTCTACCACCTCCTCCAATACCAGGACTGGGTCCACCACCACCTCCAATGCCCGAAATGGGACCACCGCCTCCTCCAATGCCAGGAATGGGGCCTCCACCACCCCCAATGCCAGGAATGGGTCCACCGCCACCTCCAATGCCAGGAATGGGTCCACCGCCGCCTCCAATGCCAGGAATGGGACCTCCACCACCTCCAATGCCAGGGATGGGACCGCCTCCGCCACCAATGCCAGGGATGGGGCCTCCTCCTCCCCCAATGATGGGGATGGGACCACCACCTCCTCCAATGTCAGGAATGGGACTTCCGCCAATCCCTGGTGCAAGCCCGCCCCCACCACCGATGTTTGGTGCAAATCAATCAATTCCTCCACCACCTGCTAATCCGACTAATTCTGGACCAGTTCCTTTTCCCGCGCCTCCAGTTGGTGGCTGGAACATGCAAAGGGCTAGTGAGTATATTTAATAACATTAGTATTAAGTAAAAGAGCAATTACCATTGTTATTTTTTAAATATTATGAAATTATAGAATATTTTATATTATTTTTCCATACTAAGATCATTTACAACTTATTGGTACTTATTTGGTCCATAATAAATAATTAGCTCTAATAGAGAGTAAATTGTTAAGGCTGTAATATAATTATGTAAAAACCAAATTAAATTAGAATATATAATGTTTCAGCTTTAAGAAAAACACCAGTGAAACCAGCCGCTCCCATGAAACCATTATATTGGACTCGAATATTAGCTGCACCATTGCCACCTACCAACCAGGGGGAAGCAGATGCATCAAAACTAAAACCTTTGTGGCTTGAGATAGAAGAGACGAAATTGGACAATATAGATGAATTTACAGATCTATTTTCTAGACAAGTAGTTAAGGCTCCAGTAAAAAAAAAAGTTGAAGTGAAAACTAAAATTCAGCCCATAAAGATATTGGACAGCAAACGATCGCAGAACGTGGGAATTCTCGCGCAAAGTTTACATGTGGAATTTTCGGAGATTGAGAACGCCATTTATAACTTTGATACATCAGTTGTGAGTTTAGAAGCATTACAACAAATATATGAGTTGGTAAGGTATATAACTGTTTAAAAAATGTTTAATATATCATTGTTGTCAAACAAAAACCTGCTACATACTCTGTATTGAGATTTTGATTATTATGAGGCAGAAAGAACATGAATATGACTATGATGACCCGAGGACTGGACAACTCTAGTGATTGTATATGTTGAGAGATGCAGGTTAGATTTCTGTCCCGGCAACCATCATCAATTATTATTTTAGGTTTGTTTTTGCGTGCTGGTGTACTTATTTTTTGTGTCTACTCACAACACAGCAATCCTAGTGTTAGGCTACGAGCAACGAAAGTGTTAATTACTTGACAAATTTAAATCATGTTCAATGTACACGTTAAATTTTGCAGTAAAATTTCTTTCTTAACTTCTCAAAAGTATATTTTTTGAAAAACATATTGGCTTGACAACGACGATATATCGATATTTTTTTACAATTAAAATATCATTAAAGTCGTCACAATTTTTTATTATTTCCAGCGCGCGTCAGAAGAAGAATTATCGTTAATAAAGGAGCACTTAAAAAGCAAGCCGGACATTCCATTAGATAAACCTGAGTCATTCTTGCATGATTTGTCAGGAATACCAAATTTTGCAGAGCGAATATCGTGCTTTATGTTTCAAGCCGATTTTGAAGATAGCGTTAACACTACTATGCACAAATTGGATAATTTGAAACATACTTGTGAGGTAGGTAATGTGAAGTACATATTTTATTCCTATTGTTGTATGGCAGTGAATCATTACACTTTATTTGGTTTCCATAACTCAAAGGTATTTATTTGTTCTACTTAAATTTGGTATACAGAGTAACTATACATCTATTCTGGTTATAGATTCCTTGAAATTGAACAGCATAAATAAAATTATTATAGTCAAAATTAGTAAATTAATAATTTTCAAATTACATATTGCTGTGCAATTTAGAGCAGGCGCCTTATCTTATATTTATATAAGCTGATACTTTAAGCCATAATAAAGAAGGGAGTGCTATAAATTTTATATTCTTTTTTTTTTAATGTATCTGTTGATTACAAACAATTTCGATTTAGACTTTTGATTGGGTTTTAGGGATAGACTTCGACCCAGCTGTGGGACATAAATAGCGTTGAAACTTTGTTCATCTCTACATCTTTTCTAAAGTCAATTTATATTTTGATTACATTACAATACATTTTAAAGTAATGTTTCTTGTCTTTTAGTTTCTCATGACGAGTGAACCTCTGAAGCAGTTGTTCGCCATAATTTTAACGCTTGGCAATTACATGAACGGCGGGAACGGACAAAGAGGACAAGCGGACGGGTTCGGCTTGGAAATACTTTCAAAATTAAAAGATGTAAAGGTAAGTTCACTAATTTTAATTTTAATTTTTAATCTATTATTAACGTGTGAAGTATAATCGCGGAGCTTGAATATATCGTAAATGATCGACAAGTTAACCCTTTCCCTGCGGCTATAACACTGCCGTGTAAGTCTGGGCGCGACGCGCTTGCGGTTCCTACATACCTGTTGTACGGACATATTTGTATGGGTTACGAGCGAGCAAAAGTGCTGTTTTTATGTCGGCGCTACAAGCCTGGGGGCGGACATTAAGTCTGTATTCATAGATGATACACAGATGCTAAAAAATACAATGTTTCAGTAATTTGTCGGCATATCTTCAGTCTAATCAAATAAGCTCTAGTTTAGAAGGGCCTCCCGCAATACTGACCCGATTATATATGTATATCCGCGCCGCAGTCAGTGTTAAGCAACGTCGGGCGTAGTTACGATGTTTTGGTAACCACCTCCTTATAGAATGGGAGTCCTCGCAGTTGATAATGAAGAAGAAGAAAATGGTCGCCTTATGAGTAAACGACGCGGACACCCCTACAGCTTTCTACTGAAATGCAAAAATTGTATTCAACCTTCATTTGTATATCGAAAAACTTGTGAACATAATTCTTCCACTCATTTTACTTTTAAATGTGGCAGCAGGAGGTACCACTGTCTCCCTCAGGAAATATAATATTGGAGAACTGCGATTGCCGACTAGAGGTAAAAGCAAAGCGACCATTTTAGTCTTCAAGAATAGCAACACATCTATGTACAACCTCTGATGGCATTTCAGTTGTTTCTTGTATATGCATGTTCATAGGCTAGGTACATTGGGTGCATGATCGTTTGCTACTCTTCTCTCATTAAACTTGCTCAAATATGTTGCAACATGTGTGGTTAAAATGTGTTTGTTTGTGACAGATGAACTGCATAGTATAGATATCGCATTGTGTTCCCTCTTTTTACTTGGGATGCAGTAAATTATGCATTTACGCAAATATATCTTAGCGTGTGTATACGTTATGGCGCACTCGTGCAATATCTTAAAATGTGTAGTGACTGTATCACAAATTTGTTTGTTGTTCGCAGTCGAAGCAGTCTCACGTGACACTTCTACACTTCATAGTGCGCACGTATGCGCGTGCTCGCGGCGGCGCGCTGTCGGCGTCGTGCGCGCTGCCCGTGCCCGAGCCGGGCGACGTGGCGCGCGCCGCCGCCATCGACTTCGCCGATGTAGCCGCACATCTCACTACCCTAGAGAACCAGCTTAAAGGTTTGCTTAAAGGCTTAATTACACGCCCTAATAATCCGCCGTTAAGCATCACTTGTGTTTCGGTTGGAGGTACGGTTGCCGGCTACGCTTTAAAGCGAGGCGACCGCCTTAGTCCTCAGTAGTAGCAACGTATCTACGTTCGCGCTCAGATAGGATTTCAGTCGTGTTGGTGGTTGTACTTGGATGTCTATGGGCTGCGACTACTTACCATCAGGTGGTTTGCATACTCGTTTTCCACTTTTCTCACATAAAAACATGTATTCTAGTGTGTAGGCTAACTTTTGATTGAATCTCGATGGGGTATTAATACTATCGCGACCCCGAAAATTAGTCATAATAGCGATAGCAATATTCTATTTTTTATATACATATAGTATTATTAATAGTGTATATTCATGAACTCGTGTAATATTAGTAACAGTATCAATACTATTGGAAACTGATACAGTCGATAATTTTATTTCAGAGATACCATCAATAATGTTGAGGTTAATGCATATGCATAAACAAATCTGTATATATCGAGGTAGACATTTTATTTTTGTTGTATTTTGGTATTTTCCGTAGTCTACTTACTACAAATGTTAACATATCACTACTACTTATTAACAAGCAATAACACTTGCAAAAAATCTAGTTAAGTCTTTTCAATTACTTTTATATGCGAAAATCTTATTTTATGATTGAATTTTGTCAGTATAATATATCTTGAAAATTTTCAAAACTATAATTAAGTATATTGTATAACTAAGATGGGATGTTGTAACATATAACAATGTTTCAGCTGCAGGAATGTATTACTGTTTAGCTCAATGAGTAAGAGAGTGTACATATGTTCAGCAATCAAAGTAATAACAATTTATTAATTACTTTCCCAGGTTGCAAAGAAAAAATGAAACGAGTTATAGATTGTGAGGAGTCTCGCGGTGGCGACGGAGACGAATCTTCTGGGGAAACCAATAAAAGGCTCGATGTGTTCAAGGATAAAATGACCACTTTTATGAATGCAGCTGAAGAAAAGTTAAAGACTGAAAATGAAAATTTAACAGAATGCCGCAATAAATTCATAGCTACCGTTAAGTTTTATCAGTACTCTCCCAAATGTGGCAAAGTGGAAGACTGTGAACCAAAAGAGTTCTTCTCCCTGTGGATACCGTTTTGCAGTGATTTCAAAGACATTTTCAAAAAGGAGGAACAATTAGCTTTAAAGGAAAAGTGAGTGAAAGTATTTTCAATGGTTTTAGTTGACTTCTATGAGTACAATGCTATTTTTGAGGTGTATGTTCTTTCATTATAGTTCTAAAAAATAACTAATTATTGCAGATTAAAAGAAACAAAGAAGTTACAAGAGGAACGAAAGTCTCTTACCCAACCCAAAAAAGAAGGTGGTTTAAAAGCAAGATTACAGAAATTATCCAGTACAAGAAAATAAATAGACTGCAATGGGATGCAACTTTGTGTCCCTTTGTATGGTGATTTAAGTAAGTAGAACTTATTACCTCTATTATGCTCACATCTTAATCTTAGCAAACACTAATGGATGATTTTAGACTAGTATTTTCCTATGATGATTATTAAGTAATTGTCTGCAATCAAAGGGTTTAAGAACAGCAACTTAAGAACAACAACTACAAGAGATCTATGCTGGTCTTAGTGATTACCACCTAATAAATATTTAATAATAATATGGATATATTTTTACAGATCGAACACTTGAAGTATAGAGGGTCGCAAGGTATCAAGCTGTTGAAATCTGTTTCACTGTATTTTATACTACTATATGTCTCTTTTTGCTGATGTTTAAGAATTAATTAGTGATTTGCATGGTAACATGGTTAGTGGTAAATGTAATCGTAATACAATAATACATATTGTATGTATGAATATCTTCCATTTGTCAGGAAAACTAGGTGTTAGAGGGAACATTTATGAGACTGGTCATTAATTTACATTTGTGTTGTCACTAATTTTTTAAGAAAGTGAATGCGAAAAACCCCCTGTATAGTCATTTTAATATAATTATTTACATAGTAGGAAAACGATCCTGATTTATTTAAGAGACTCTCAAACATTATCACAAATTCATATGGATGTGATCATTCCATATTAACTTTTTCACAAACATATCTAGTGTATTTGCAATAAAATTGTGTATTTCAATTTACGAAATGTGTATCTTGTTATGTTTGCTAATAATACATACAATCAGTGCAGTATCAATGCAGTATGGTGTTTTTGTTATATTATCAATCTGATATAAAATGTGTATTATATTCAATTATCTATGTAGAAAGTAAATCACAATGCAATGTTTGCATGCTTTAGCTGGTGTAAGATATTTTGTTATGTTTCATTTTCAATCTCCTAAAGCTACATGCTAATAAAAGTTTAACATCTCTGGGCTCAAGCATTAATAAAACTCTGTTCACATATACACAATATTATTAATGTAGAACTGCACCTTAAGATACATTCACATGGCAATTGGCAATACACTAAATTTTCTGCAGAATTCTTTTAAAAACAACTCTAGGTTAAGCACCATCTTGATTAAGAAAAAGCGAGTGTGATGTATCAAAACTTTAACACTAACTGCGGGGCTCATATGTGATTTGGGGTCAGCGTTGCGGGCGGCAGCATCAAACTGGAACTTATTTCTCTGACTGAAGATGCGCCGACAATTCACTAAAATATTGTATTTTTTAGCATCTGTGTATGATTTACGAATAAACGGACGCAATATCCGCCCCAATCTTGTAGCGCCGACGTGAACACGGCTTGTGTTCGCCCGTAATCCATACAGATTTGTACGTACAACACAGGTGTCTAGAAGCCGCAAGCGCGTAGCACCAAGTAATACACAGCGAGTTGTACTCCGCAGGGAAAGTGTTGATTTAAATTGTTTTGCTTGACAAGTTTGGTAATTTAGAATGAGGTATGGTTCTATGTACAATATATGAGCCACTCATTATTACATAAGACTTGAAATCTAAATTTGCATGTGGTAATCTACTGGGTGAACCGAGTATTATTAACTCAAATTCAGAATAGCTCAAATTGACCTGTATTTAAATAAAAATGATTTAATAGTAGAAATCATGTTATTGTATACTTCGTTTACTATGTTGTACTGATGTTAGTAAACATATTTTTGGATAAATACGAATTAACAATTATTTAAGTTCAATAATCATCAAGAATTATCACAAATAACTTAAGTTTCTTATTACTAAATTGCCTTATCGCATTTGCATTCCTTTGTCCTAAAAAATAAGACATATTGATTCCAATAATTATATTATAGTATTCCTTAACTTCACTATTCATTAAATTTGAAATCATTAAAAAACATTCCAACATGCATGTATAAAAAAAATTACAGTTATTGTTATGTACACATATTTAAAATACTATATAATACTTTTGTATTCTTTAATAATGTACCTGATGTATGATTTAAGCATGTTTATTTAAACTATCAGATATAATAACACGTATTTATCTGCTTAAATGGTGCTTTATGTGTAGATAAAGTTTTTGTAACATTATGTTAGTAAATATTTAATTTTTATCTTTGAAATGTGTTTTATTCAACTTCAAGACATTTTTCATTCCAAATTTTTTGAAATCTCCTTTGTAGTTTTCTGTTATTTAGTGTCAAGTCACCAAGTTTAGACAGAGATTGCTTTAAGGACTGCCATTGCATAAAGCTCAGATGGTTAGTCAAGGATCTATTGTTGCCTTCATTTCTAAAAATTTCCTCCTTTTCAATAAACTGTTGAAGTGAATCTTTATTTGTAACATGATCAACAACATGGAAGTAATTATCTTTCTTGGTACTTATGTTGTTTGTACTGAGTTTGTTATTCATCATTTTTTCAAAACTATTTCTAGATATTGCTTCTCCCAAGTCTATTTGCTTTTCTGATACCACACTGATTTCACTTTTATTTATTTTGCAATCAAATATTGCTTCCAGATTGGGATCTTGAGTTTCTGTTGTATCTTCATTGATTTGATTGACATATTCTATGATATTTTCAGTATCATCACCATCATTTATCATCAATGGATCAATATTGACAATTTTTTTCTTGGACCACTCAAAGCGGCCAAAGTTATTTATGTCTGCAATCTCTAACCAGTCACCCAAATTTTTCGGTAATTTGTAGTTGTCAGGTAAAAAGTTTACTCCTTTTAACTGCAAATTATTCAAGAAGGGATACAATAGTTGATACCAACTGCAGGAATGTTGCAGAAGTACAATAGCCATTGACCATACTTGGCTCAAAGCGGCATATGGCATTAGGCTCATCCAGTGGCTTTCACCTCTCTTCAATCTATCCAAATAAAACACTGCAGACTGCTTCGAACAGACAATTATTCTTACCATGAGTTTAGAAAATGCAATAACTCTAATTAATATATACTCCAACATTTGCTTAGAAGGCATATGGTATGGGATATCTTCTTCATCAGGTAACACTGAAGTGAATTGCTCAACATCTTTCAATAAATTAAGTAACAAATATCTACGTAGTGCACAAAAAACTTTTTTGAAACTCCTGTAACCAATGTCGTTTCTAAATTTCTTGTCGTATTTATACAATAGTCTTGAAATGATTGCACTTTCTTTATGTAAAGGCGATTGTTTCGATAATATATTAATAATATTGTTCAGTGTATGCTTCAAGGTTTTTAAATCTGTAAATAAATTTTGTACTTTTCATGCAACATACATAGGAATTATACATATTATGAATGTAACCTAAACATATTCCAACATGGCACTCCATATGAATACCATAAAAATTATTATAAAAGCTTAAACTAAACGCTCTAAAGGGAGTATATTAATGCAGCATACCGCCAAGAATGCTGGCCGCACTCCCGCGCTCAACAGTAACCGTAATTATATCAGCCGCAAATATGAATCAGCCCTCTTGTTTATGCATGTATAGGTAATATTTAAACTTTACATTACTTCAAAAGGAATTTTAGTTCTTACCTATCTGACTGTTACATATTGCTGTTTGCACTGGAGGCGGCAAAATAGATTTATCGTTCCATGGTTCTAACATTTTAATATAAATAATAACAAAGTCAATATGTATATTTCAGTTTGTTGCTTTTTTATCGTTGTGATATCCCTAGGTGCTCAATTTATTTTATTGATATCACAGCAAAAACCGCGACCTAACCTACAAGTAAGCAACAAGTGAACATTGTTATTGAATATTTTTGACATTGACAATTTATTAACAATTATATTTTTTGTCAAATGTCAAGATTATCTATTCAATGCTAAATACTACTATGTTTTATGGAATATTATTTGTTATTGGAATACTCTCCGTGTCCGGACTAGACCTCTGGATAATAAATTACAATCATTCCGGATTTAGTAAAAATTTGCAGATTTTTATGAAATTGTAAAAAATGATAAAAATATAAAAACTTTGAGCAACTGGCTGTAAAGATTTATTCATCAAAAACACACATAAACACAGAAAAAATGCAATGACATTAATTGCGAAAAATAGGCAGTATTTACGCTTAAATTATTTTAATTATGCCTAATATTATTTCAGTTTTAATATAAAATATAACCCATTATAATAAATTTACGTAACATTTAATGTGATACAATAAAATAACTTTCATATTATTATGTGTCAAGTGGATGATTATCATTACACAAAATTTATTGCTGAAGAATTTGAAGGTAAATTTATATAAAAATGGAGATAGTGTAAATATTGATATAATGCAGTAGACGTCTAAGATTAAAATCAAACAGTATAAATTGTTTTTATTGATATGGTATACTCGGAAACCCTTCCGGATTCCGAAGTAACAGAGTGGTGTTATCATCCAACATTCACACAACATCTATGATTTGTGTTAATTCTAAAACAGGCTGTTTTCTTAAGACTTAAGTTAAAGAAAGATTATCAAGAAGTTCTCGATGGTAACGAGTATCACATATGGATGACCAAAATAAGAAGATTGTAGCGAGACTTACTGTGTGACTTAACC
Organism: Phocides pigmalion okeechobee; assembly: GCA_018251015.1. Taxonomy (NCBI): domain Eukaryota; kingdom Metazoa; phylum Arthropoda; class Insecta; order Lepidoptera; family Hesperiidae; genus Phocides; species Phocides pigmalion. The sequence continues at coordinate 4,114 of DWON01000443.1, read as the reverse complement.
CCCTTTATTAATTACCTAGTTTTTTATTAATACTTATATTTTATGGTTATAATTACAAAGTAATATGAACCTGTAACTGTTATCGCTCAACTCAAAGTACCACATAATATTTGGATACCTTTATTTTTTTCTTAGTTTATTATGAAAACAAACATATTTTAGTGTGCAACACTGTTTCATAAGACGTCAGTCAGGTTGTACCTATTTCCCTATGTATGTTATATTTGTAATTCTGTATTATTTAAAATGTTGATGTAGTGATCGAGCAAGTGTTGTTTTGTTAATTTGTTAACTGTTTCTTTTCGCACCTTACAATGTCTCGACGTACTCCTACGAAATCGAAAATTAAAATATCAAATAGGTCTGTTTTTCATTTACAAGATAAAAATGCGGACGAAAATGAACTCTCGATTGGTTTGCTAAAATCTGCAAAGCGCACCGGGCAGCTAAGTTTATGCAATAGGGGCCTCGGAACCGGTGAGTTTAATTGAGTACTAACTACATCATTCACCGCGGAACTAGGAAGTGTTATATCAGTTGAGTTTATTGTCAATAAAGATTACGGTAATTGAAGTTACGTTGTAGTCCCGGAAAATGTATGGAAGATCGACGAACTCGTTCTGGATGAGACGAAGGAGATTGATTTCGCTAAATCGGACTATAACAACTGGTGGAACTCAGAGCCGCTGAAGATGTTGGACTTGAGTTCTAACGCCATACCCTCAATATCAGCCAATGTCAAGTTGTTGCAACATCTCGTCACGTTCAAGGTGAGCCGCGTCGCGGGAACATGATTAGCGCTATGTAAAATTTTTGTATAAACAAACTGTAATGATAAAAAAAGAATTTCGATGAACTATAAATTGCCTCCATTTTCCAAGGTTGTCCAAAATAATATCTTTATCCTATAGTTAGTAAAGGTAAACCTTATGTAAGAGCGTACACATACAATCACTCTGAAGTTAATCAATTCTTATTACAGTAATTAATTCTAATCATTTAAATTAGTTTCCACATCAGGTTTTTCCTACATTGGTATAGTTTACATTATGATTAGCATAATCATAATAACATTACATTTACAGCTCCACGACAATGCATTGTCAAGCTTACCACCAGAATTTGGTGAATTGAAAAACCTATCCAATTTAACTTTAGATCGAAACAAACTGACAACACTGCCTAAAGAATTTTACCACCTCACTGAACTGAGATGGCTCAGCATATCACATAATCAGCTAGAAAAGATAGAACCTGATTTTGGAGATTTAGTCATGTTGACATTTTTGGTAAGTATTATATTAAGTAATAATTAATCTTAATAAATAATATTACTTCATATTATAAGAAAAATAAGCATCAAATCATTTGCTTACAAATTATATCTTTCTTACTTACTTATTTTCGCCTTATACCAGCAGTATAGCACTGCTATGTACTAGTTTCATGGGTGTTACAAAGCAAATTCCCTCATAGTGTTCCATGTTGATCCTCAGCACTTATCATTTCTGTGATCAACTGTATGAAACTCATTATTTACCCATATCGGTGATAGATGCTGATGGACAGTAGTGTTTGTTAAATGAGCTGATTAAACAGGGTGGATGTCTAGTTTGCCATTTAAGGAGTAATTATTTGTCTAAGGCAATATTACACTATATCTTAGCCCTGATTCCCCTTTGTAAGATTTTGCCCCATTGTGTAAAAAGACTGAAAGTTGATGATTTTACATTGTAACTTTAACAATTATAAGAATGAAAATTAATATTTCAATTTAAATTTTGGGTTCAATTTCATGTGAGATTTTTCAAAATGTCTTTTTAGTATAAATTTGTTAACCATTACAAATATGTTTCATTTAGTTTAACCCAGTTTATTTACCCCCTTTCTACCCCGAAAGGTATTGGGTGAAATTGGTCTCAGCTCCCGACTCACGATTCACTCCCACCTAAATGTTTTATGTTATTAACAGATGACCCCTTAGCAGTTAAGCTTGTATACTGCTAAAACAATTTTCTAATACATTTAAAAAAATATACATATTTTTATTTTATATTACATATATATATTTTTTTATTTCTTAGGCTTTCTGACACATTTTTCATGCTTTTTGAAATCAATGTTAATAGGAATTCATTATCTGTCATGTGTTACAAGTATATATGGGAACAAGCCTGGCCTTCAGTTACAATATAGTGTTACACAGTCACTTTGTATTTACTTTGTGTTAAGAAATGTATATGTCCTGAGATTGAATTACAAAATGTTATCTAATGTTAGCTTATACACAAATAGTTGAATCATCAAGTAATTTCATTATGAATAATGAAACATGTTTTGGGTTTTTTTAGTCTTTTATTTGATGAAGATACTTTATAAAGAACTTATTCAGTCTATTTCCATGTTCAATTAAGACAGACTAAGATATAAAATATGATATGCAAAAATAGGGAATAAAGTTATTAAAACAACATTTGATAGTTTTAATGTAACTATATTCTGCAAATGCCATGGATTAACAATTATTTTAATAGTCAAGCGATAAGATATACCAAACACCTGATGGAAAGTGTTTATTGTTGTGTTTAGATATTTGCTTAACAAAATGTCTTGTTAAGGTGCCTTTGTAATTGTAGCTGTTTTGAAGAGTATTATGTCATGGTAGGGTAAATGCCACTTCACACAATTATGCTACTTTATAATTTGATTATCAGGAAGATCTCAAAACAATATCAAAAATAAACTCGTTTTGTTGTAGGATTTATCACATAACAAATTGTCGGCGCTCCCACCTGGTATGGGATATCTGGTCCGTTTGGTGGACTTGAATCTCTCCCACAACAGCCTTACAGAGCTACCTCCGGATATTGTGAATCTTAGAGGTGGGCTCTCAGTTTTGTGACTATTATACAATTTCTATGTCAGTAAGGAAAATGTTTATAAATGGATTGTGTGTATGTTTAATATTTATATGTTTTTAAGCTTAATATAATTTACGAAGATAAATATTTAATCAATTGGTATAATAAACAGAATGCTCATTAATAGTAAATATGAAAGTTAGCTAGCAAATTTTAGTACACAATATCCTTGTTTATTTGAATTGTTGGATGGCTTTATTCATGTGTTTTTGGTTACCTCAATTATGTAGTTAAACTTTAAAAAGTTTTCCTCATGTTGCTTTGATTGAAGATAAAAAAGTCAGTCTCTGATAAATAGTTACGACTTCAGCCATGTGACAATTAAAATATATCATGATTAGTACGACTATTGTAGTGTAAAAAGCTTTCTAATTATATGTTAATACTAATTTTAGACTTAAAAAAACTGAATATATCTAACAACAACTTGAAAAAGCTTCCGGCTATGGGAGAGTTAAGGAAAATGGAAATTTTAGACGCCAATCATAATGATATTGAAGAGTTGCCAGACTTTTATGGATGTACAGCTTTAAAGGAGATATATTTAGCTAATAACTATATTAAGGTATTATTTAACATAAGCCTCATATTTATCTATTTTGATATTTTGATAAAAATGCAACCTACATTTTAATAGTTTAGCTTGCTTACATGTATGTAAGAAATAATTTAATTTATCGTATTCTTTAAACCAAAACTTTGAACTATGACATAAAATAAAAAAATATGTATATATTGCTTTGTAGTTAACTATTAACAATGATGGTGGGTGTTACTACCATCTCTAAAACAGGTTTTGTTTAATTCAAAATATGATATTCCATCAATACAAATTTGAAAAGGGTTAATTGTATATAAAATTCTAATGAAATTAACGCATTTTCCTCCTGTTATATCAAGGGTTTCTTCACTCTCTCTCTCTCTCTTATAGACTATTTTAAAAATCTCATATACGTTTTAAAAGATGGTAGTAATGCCCCATAGCTGTTACATAATTAATATAAAATAATTGTTTACTTTTTTTGTAAATATTACCTTTAAGGAAATCACTGAGGACTTTTGTGACCAAATGCAGCATCTCAATGTGTTGAATATCAGAGACAATAAGCTAGAAGTACTCCCCGAGAACATATCACTCCTGCAGACACTGAAGAGGCTGGACTTGACAAATAATAGTTTAAATAAGTATGTCT
>DWON01000442.1:0-33569 GCA_018251015.1 Phocides pigmalion okeechobee | reverse complement strand
AGTGTAAAAATGTAATAATACTAAACTGACACGAACCATGATCGCACGCGAATGCCGCGTTGCCGTACATAACGACGATCACCGGTCGAGCTGCTCTTTTGAGTATGGAAATCCGCCCCTTTTGAGCAGCGCGACAATCACGCTGCTGCTGCCGTGCTGCTTGCGACGTCGTCTTAAGCCGTCCTTATCGATGACACTGATTAATGTTAAATATAAATTTGAAAGTTAAGACTTACACAATGCCATAAGATTAACATCGATTTCAATATTTATACAAAACAATGGCATTAACGAGAAATTGTTTTTAAAATTATATATACTTACTGTTCATACTAACATTTTTATTACAATTTAAAGTATGAAATTTCTATTTACCCGTTTATTTATCTCTATATATATATTTATATTTTAGTATATTCATGATTTTAGAAGTTATTTACGAGGCTGACCATACACTAAAATAAACTACATATAAGTCTACACCAACGAAAATATACATTGAACAAAGTAAAAAAATCCTGTATAATTGGCATAATTAGAATCAGTTAAAGGTACTGTATACAAGCTACAATAGCTAAAGATACAGTATCGTATTTGGATTACGTCTGCGTGAGCAAATTGCATATGTGTGCGTATGTCACCAGTTATTTATAATATTCATGTTCATATATTACTCAAATACTTGTCTGTTTGTGGGGTACGGCTGTATAATGTATTAGCCTCAATAGAGATGGGCGAAATATAATTTTATTTTCAGCTGTTAAAAAATATTGGCCATGTATGTTCACAAATTGTTTGATAAAATTAAATTTATTTATTCGTGAATGTTGCAGATATCCGTAATACGAATCTGTTATAAAATCTCTTGCTTTCGTGTTCGTAAATAGGTTACAGGCTATTTAGTCGAAAATAAAAGTGTTATACATTTTATAGCAAATGACGGACACAAATCGACTTTCATTTTTATTTTTTTTTAATAATAATAGAATTTGAGTTGAAGTGCCTTGATACTACTTACGTTGGGCAGTTCGGGATTTCGGGCATATTTCGCGTATATGATATGACTGAGTTAATGTCGATCATCTCCTCATAATCATGGCATCAGCTTAATACCTGCAGAGCACTTACACTTGGGAAATATTTCCGTAAATAAATAAATGGAAAGTATGTACCTGTATAAATAAGAAGTGAAATGTCTGAATTATGCGGATTGGCAAATTGTAGCTAACTTATATATAGTGCGTTAACAGATATTAAAATAATGGTTTATTTAAGTCATAATCATTCGACGGTGTACGTGCTAAACTTAATTTTATTCCAGCGATGTTTACTGCATTAATCACAAAAAAAATGGAATATTTTCGATTTTCTGTATCGCCCATCTCTATCATATGAATAGCACAAACTTAATTTATTTGTAATTGACAAATTTTCCTTGCACACATGTGTAATTCAATAAATGTGTTGTTATTATTCAATTTACATATTGTATTTGTCTGTAATCTGATTGTTATATCAGGAGAGCATCAATATCTGTCGCAAACTCTGTATGGTAAAAGTAGATGTATAGTTTTGCTTCGTATATATTGCAGTCGTTTAAGTGGAACATATTTTACTTTTAGTATACTATTATTAGCTGATGCAATATAATCGATGTTTTATTATATTATATTGTATATCTATTTTTCTTTTTATTTATGAGCCAAATGTTTTTGTTTTGTTTTCATTATGTAGTATAATGCGAAGTGTTTTAAAACAAGCATGACATATGTGTATTGTTTCATGTCCATACAGTAGCTGAGTGTACCTTTTTCGAAATTATAATTATTTTACATTTAATTTCATGATTTTATAGGATGACGAAGACTATGAACCAGACGAGACAGCCATTGAATGCTTCACGACACCGCTGGACGAGAAAGATTGTCCCATTGATGAATACATCAGATTTAAGAACACTGTCACAGGTAGATTTCCGTAGCTGATTTTTTATAAAGATACAATTACAGTTATCTCAGGCTATTTTGTATAATTTTTTATAATCATATTTTGAAAATACAATCAGGCTAATGTTTGCCTTTCAATAAAGTTTTTTTGTATTTGATATCTAATAGTATATGGCTTTTTTTTATATATTTGTAAAGATTCAGCAAACTTTAAATTATTTGTGATTTGGAAAGATACATGTGTTTCTGAAACAGATGTTGACATCATAAGTAAATCTTGAAATTGATTTTTAATAAGTGCTTTACACACTAGTCATTGTAGAAAAATAACAAGTTAGAACATGTGTCCGTTTCCAGCTCTGTCGACCAGCGAGCCAGCTTTCTACCATGCGCTGACAGGTGTGCTCAACGAGGAGCAACAGAAGCAGCTGAACGCGATCTTCGTCCTTGCTGACCAGCGGAAGGCACAACAAGATAGCAAGCGAATTGAGCAAAGTGGAGGTACGCAATAAAACAAAGTATTTCGCCGACCATGCACCTTCTCGCGTTCCGTTTGATTTTCTAGTACCTTAAATATGTAAACGACGGCATGTAACGCTGAAATCTTTAATGAGTTATATGCTTTGTTATAGACAAAGCAATATAATTGTTAGCGTACATTCTAATTTTGGTTATTACTGATTTGATTTGGATGGAAAGATTAATAATACATTCACGAGACTCAAACGCACCTTTAAGTTTTGGTAGTTATGAGCATATTTTTAATTAATTATCAATTGTTCCAATGGAGAAGGAGTAAATATATGGTGAGAAAACCTACAAGTCACGTGGGCGGTTTCCAAACAGTTTTTAAAGGTGCGTGAATCAGGTTTACAAATATGCACTTGGCCAGCGTTGTTGATGATTCACCAGTAGTGTTAAAAGCCCCGATGACATCTACGGTGAATATAAAAAATGAATAATGTTTAGGGTGTAAGCGGGTATTATTTCAGTTCAATGATGTGCTACTTTATCCTTTTACTTTAATAACAAATATTTTTCTTCCAGGTTACTCATTCACGGTGCCGGCGCAGGTCCCGACGAAATTCAAATTCGGCTCTTAAATCTACCATTGTAATATTTATTCAATATCGGCTATTAACAAAAACTGGTAATATGTAATTGTTTGGACTTATTGTTCCACACGGAGCAGTGAGATAATATAAACACGTTAGGTTTATGTTATAGGTAAAAAGCTTCTTAGTCAATTTTATTCGCCAGTACACTGCGACTTTCATGTTTCAATATCAATTGGATATAAAATTCGTATTTATTTTATATTTTTCTTGTACTTGACGAACACGTCATTCGCGTAAGTTATGCATTTTATATGGAAGAAATTACTAGCAGCATTTTTTTACTTTACTTGACATAACATGTGTGTATAAATAGTGATTATATAGATACATTTATCTCACTTTTTGCCCTATACAAATTTATTGTAAAGCTGTTTGTGTTGTATGTAATAGATTATCTTAATGTGTAAAACTGTCTAATTTTAGTTCCTAGTTTTTGGCCATTGGCTTTTAATACAAAGGCTTATTATTACAGTGATTGTAATAATATCTTGCTAAATAAATTTGAAGTTAATTTTAATTACATTACGATGTATAGCTATTTCATATAAAATATATTTTATATCGTTAAAAACTTGATAATACTTTGTTATACAAGAATCAATTTCATAATAGTATCGTTTTAGACGAGTATGATATGGACGTTTTGACTTCAACGATAACTTCTGCATACTAATACCATAAATTATCAATGTTTACAGACCCTTGGACGTTCAATGTGAATGTGAGTCATTATATATAAAATTATTTTTCGATCATGGATTCAAATTGATATCTTATTAGGTATGATTTTACAAAAATATCTTCTACGTAACACACCGTACTAATGGACGTTCTAATGGACGGGTTATAAAAAATAATCACGAAAATAGCTTTAGTCATACACATCTACTCACTGCTCGCATATAATATTGAAGTCGAAATTGCATATCCCAGTTTTACTGTCAAATATAACTTAAACCCATGCTAGAGTCAAAAGTTTATAGTGTCATTATGATGTCCAATATCTTAATTGAATGTCTACGTTTTAATTATACATTTATATCCTTGGTAATCCATAAGTGTTAATCGCATTCAGAATCATTATGTAAACCATAGATGACTTTTATCCATTGGTAATAGTAAAATATATATTAATGTACATATTTTGAACACTATTAAAATGTTTAACAGTTTGATCTTATAGGGTTATAAAAACAGAGAATTACGAGGTTTATATAATAAATTAATGATCTTAATTGATAAGGTACTTGTTATGTATTCTCAATTCTTAATCAATTTTTGTTAAAATAATGAACTGTTTGCCCGACTGCAGGAGGATGGGAATGTTTTTCAACCGGGTGGGTCATTATTATTTTGACGCTCTCTGTTGTCTAAACGGTTTGTTGAATTTTAACATGTAGGGTGTCATTAAATTCGTGTTACTTATGGCAGCGACATAAATAGGGTTGTGCTTTTTCAGAGAGTAAAATATTACCGATCTCGTCCTCAATATCACCTAACCTGCCTCCTCGAAGACAAGTCTCGTTAAGTCCATCGTACAATAGCATCGAGGGAAAACTAATAGACCAACAACGATGAAACCTTGAAGTGAAGGAATCGTGTAGTTCAAAACTAATGTAATCCCAAGAACAAATTGGACTAATTATGTGTCACGTGCCTGTGTCGTATATTGTTATGTTCGCAACGAGGTAAAATATAATCTAAAGGCGAGTACGTTTTCGGTAAAAAATAACGCATCGATATGGAACATTCACACAATTGCACAGATAAAATAAACTGATCGGCTAGTCTCTTAAAGATTGAAGATAATCACCAAAGGCAAATAATGAGACGTACATTATGGTGACGTTGATATAATTTTTTGCAGTCGGGGTTTTTTTTTAATTCATTATAGGTACTTGTTAATGTCTCATATTGGACCGAGTTATAGCAGTATAAAGAATTTGTAAGTTACATATGACGGTACTCCGACAAAATGCATGAAATACCCGGAGACAAATATTTATCTTTACGCTGTTACTATCAACTACACTACTTATTCGTTTTTTACTCATGAAAAAATAAACATTTGATTTCTTACATACTATTTATTTCTTTCTCAGAATCCAACTATGCCACTTGTCTCAGAGTGACAAGAACATTGTTAATTTTTTTTTATTAGCACAAGGGTTTATGTTTATAAAATGTCCATTTAAAGGTAGTAATTACTACGGAAACATACTACATATCAGGCGTTAAAAAAATATGCTTAAGCCATGTTTAAGCAAATCTTCCTTTATTTTTTTAACATACAAATAGAATAATTAGGCGTGCTTATTACATATGACAATAATTATTTGAGAAAAATATAAATTCAGGTCAAGGTTTGGCAATCTCGCACTGGTCTGTCGCAAATTCATTTTGATTCCTCTTTAAAGAGAAGAGTATCGATAAAATTAAAAGTAATCATAATCTGGCAATATTACATCATTGGTTTGCAGAGAAGTCATGTTTATTTCTACTTAAAACTTGGATTACATTTTATTATTTCTGAATAACATACAAATATACCGGAATATGTGTAAACCGAAATCCACTAATAAAGCAAGAAATATATTAATATGAATAAACAAGTAATCTTACGACACCCTTACATTGAATGTTGATCGATTTTAATGTTTTTGCTGTTCATAAGGAGCATACAAAGTTATATATTTGCTGTCAGAACACATTTGTTGCCGGCCAAAACTAGATGCCCAAAGATGGCATGTTGGGAGACACAATGCGTCGAAATGTTCCCCGATGAACTGTACACGACGCTAGGTTACACTAAGAATAATTCTGGCGTAACGGTCGTTCATGAGTTGATTATTAAGTACTCTATGCAATAGATGTCTACGTAAATATATGATTGATGTTAGTAATGTATATTTCAAGTTTTAACAATTTATCAAATTTATAATATGACTAATGTGTATTGCCAATGAAAACTCTGAAAGGATTGTGACTACAGCCCATAGGCACAGATTGTCGTCATTGATTGGTCTGCAGTATAGGGAGCACCTCCGTATCCGCGGTCGCAATGGACGTTTTAAGAAAACATCTGCTTCGTCAGTGATGATTCCTAATTTGACCTACAAACCGAAAGAATTTAAACCCAGTTAGGGCTGAAATTCCTATAGAAAAAATATATTGTAACCACACTCCCGCGGATGCAAGGAGGCTATTATAAATTAGTAATATAATAATATAATTGTAATCATAAATTGCATGGATGTAGTAGTATTAGAATATAATAAAATAAATTTTAATGTGTTACTGCCGATCCATACTATATGGACATAAAATTTAGTTGCCCCCAGTCGGACGGATAACCGGCTGTACGGGTTTAAATTAAGGTACATGTTGTGCACGTTGTTTAAATATATTGCCTGTTTAAATTGTTTTTGACTTTTCGCTAAAGAAATTTCTAATTGTACTGTTAAATCGTTTTAGTCATTGCCTTGATTCCATGCAAGCGTTCGATTGCAAATGTGCTGCGTAGAAAATAGTTGCAATAGGGACCATGAGTGTCATTACACAGTAATGATAATAACTGCGCTGTAATAACGTCCAAATAATTTAGGAAGGGCCTAAACACTTGCGCGCGGGTGTTACGAATGCAGCGAATTTATATTACCCTTTAGCTTAAAAAATATGTAAAATCAGAAAGGAAGTGGTCAGTAACATCTAGCCTTAGTGGGAACGTGAAAGTCTGAGATAAAAAGTTTTGAATAAAATTCATACTTCGTCAAAGTATGTGAGAGTTTAATCTCACAGTTATTTTGATTTGATAATTAAAATCTAACGGAAAATATCATGACCGTTAAATGTGGAATAAAACCATTCATAAAATTACAGTCGATTTGGGTAACTTTGAATCTTCAAATAAGTTGTGTAAAATATTAAGGAACTATTATATTTTATGTTATAATTTTCTATAAAATTTATCACAGCTTGCGGAATTACAATTTACTAATTTTATTGTAAGCATCTTGAGACACCCCCGTCGCTTATTCCTGGTGTGAATATGTACGGCTTGTACGTTCTAAAAGTTGCCTAAATACTTTAAATTACCGTAATGTCGTAACATATGTGTACGTACAATGAATCCGTGTTATTAACTTTGATCTCATGTGATAACCAAATAAACAGTTAATTTGCTTTTTACGTTCTAAATTGATATATCTTATTACAAAAACTAAGCAACACACCTTATATTAAAAAGGACCCCTTATTTAACATTAAAATATATAGATAATACAAAAAATATTCAAAGTTACTCAAAGTGAAATTATTTAAGTTACGATTCTTTTACGCACAATTAACGGAATTTTAACTTGTAACGATTGCGTTGCTTTTTGTTACTTTCAAGTTGGAACGTGTAGTTTGGACGTTACTACATTATAATATAGCATGTGAGTAAAAAATCTTGTATTTCATTTGTATGAATTAACTCTAACTGTTATTAACGCAAAATATATTTCATGGTCGTATTAAATTATTTATTTGCTACTGAAATATTGATATTTTATTTTCCCAAGTCGCTACTTTCTGTATTATATGTCAAACAAATCTGTATCTGTACATGTTTAGAATTTGATAATTGTATGTTAGTAGATACGTTAGCCTACAGGCGCAAAATAGAGTTAGTAAAACCAGCTTTCAACATCTCAGTGTATACTATTAATGTTAGAATTTGGTATGATTTTCAAACCATTGTATTTTCCTCGTCATTATTTGGACTTCATCTTTCGATTGTCTGTGCATTATGTGTATTTTATTATAATCTATATGGCTGCTTCAATGTATACACAAATATAAACAATCTGTATTTTTATGATCATTTTTCTTTAAAACACTTCCTCTTTACGTCTATTAATGTAGGTCCCCACTATTTCAATAGGTATTATGTATACTCAGTATTTGATTGTTTTAGGCAAATATTATTCTCATATTATACATTCTACATAATGCATTTTGTGCTAGAATTGAAAGGAAATATTCTTTTAGCCAAGAATATTGAAAAGAATACATTAGACGGGTTGTTGACCTTACAACCAGTGCTTGCCAATTATTTTACTTTTAAAAATTTCTCAACAGTATTTTTATATATTAAAGGCATCTTGAACTTTAGAGATTAACATGAACGCTCTTAAGAAAAAGTGCAAAGATAATATAGAAAATAAATGAACTCGTAATATAAATTAATCAAAAAAAAAAATTGTCTTATTTGATATTGTTTTTACCTCTAATTTGCCTGAACACAATAACTAGCTTCCAATTCAGTGTTAACACAGTGATGTATAACTACGTAGAATGATTGTATAATGAACTGGCATCATACCACAGTACCATCATGTTAAATTACCTAGCTTCCGCTGCTACTATTGCCATCTATTTCTGTTACAATAGCGACTTCTGGTTACACCTATTCAAAATTATAGGGAATGAATCTGGGCGTGAAATACGAAAAGGTTGGTTAAGTTACTTTTTTATCATGGCTTCAGTTCTTTGCTAAGGTTTGACTATCATTTTATAGTGTGTGATTAAAATCTACGTCTGTACTTGTCGATACAATGCACAATTTTTCCTACCATTCTATACAAGAGAAATGTTGGCCATGTTTGATTGCTTTTTTGTAATTTTGTTATTTATTACACAATATCCCAATGATTACAACATAAGCTATGCATTATCATGCTATAATATCTTTCAATTGCAAAATTAAATGTAAAACATTAGTTTTCCCACAGGAGTTGCGAAAGCAGTGACATCTTTAAGTGTGTATATTTGTGTAGTTACTATTTCCCGGGAGCTCAAATGTACAAAGTTCAAACAGTTTTTCCCTCTAGCTACATAGAAAAGACAAAATTCTAAACTCTCAATCCGATGATAGGCAGATGTGATTACCACCGTACAGATATCAATAGTCGCTCGCAACTTTTCATTACTCATACCAGTATCTTCTACGACTCATTTTCGAGTAAGGTTGACGTTTGTTCTTATTGATTAGCAGTGAAAGAATAATGGTAGGGAACAAGCTTTATACAATAACAAGATATTCCATGACCTGCACGCAGTTCTGATTTTTCGAAATTCGTATCGATCGATCGATTTAAATTCGATTTATTAAAATAAGGAAATTTATTTTAATACGAGCGAACCTCGATCGTATTAAAATAAATTAATAAATTTCCACTTTATATCGGTTTAGTTTGTGACAATGTGAAGAAACCCATATCCACCTAGAGTTGTTTATTAAACTTGTTATAGGCGTGCGGAAATAGACTAACCTAGCTCTTATCGTTCCAGTAGGATAGTAATGGGTTGATGGCGTGTTGATAAATTATTGTTTGCGCCGAGTATATCTCAATGACACATGACGACGATTTAGCTACGACTACTTAATACCCTTAGATTGTCTGATAATATTTACGACAACCTTAGATTGATAAACGCACCAGCACATGGGGCAGCAGGTAGTTCGTGGACCGTTCGTTAGCACCAACAAACACAAGTTTTTTTTTTGTGAAAGAGTAAGAAACTAGCATGCGGGCCACCTAATGTTAAGTGGTCACTGCAGCCCATGGATAACCACGTCTAATCTCAAACAGAACAGAAGTTCTGGTGCAAGATGGACGCGGATGCGTTCCTACTCTTGAGGACTAAGATGGTCGCCTCCAATAATGTGTATCCGGCAACCAACAAGTGTAAGAGGAACATATATTTTAATTCAAAATTCGTTATTATATTTTAATTATTATCTATATGTACCTATCTATATATTTTAAATTACGATTCTCACGCAGTGGTACGCACTGATTTTATAAAAAGTCCTATTTTCAATTTACTCAAAAAGTCTATTAGTACACAAATGACTAAGTAAAATCATATAGTCTTTCTGCGCCATGTAAGAACTCAAATCCAATAAATCCAGTAATTTCATAATTTACAGGATCCACGTTTGTTTTTACAATCATGCTTAATATGTTGTTCAGAAAAGAAACGAATAACGCCATTTTTGGGTACATCGGAGTAAAATTAATGAGTTTATAAAATTAGGGGATGTATCTCAAGAGGACTCATTTAGAATACATTAATTTTTAACAGAATCCAAAAGAACTAGTGACACATATTTTTGTAAAATATTGTACCTAATATAAATTTACTTGCGATGAAATAAAACTTCCGTTAAAAAGAAACTATATTTTACAGCTTATTTTCATAATTATACAGTGAAAAGATATGGAGTACGTAGGTATCGTCTATGTAAGCAAATTTAAATTGAGGAACTAAAAAGTTTTACCTCAGAGAGAAATAGGCTTGTTAGGTATATTTCGTCTGAGGAGTTTCCAATATTCTTTGTCCCCCCAACCACAGCGCCGCGTCCCAACGCGCATGTACCGTACTTATCGATTTCGCTTAGTATCTAATCGAGCAGTGTGTGCCTGGAGCAAGAGTGAGGATAAAATTGGGAAAAAAGTGTAATTTGTAAGTATTTTACGATTATTTTAGTATTATTGGAACCACAAAGGTAGATTTTCTATTTTCAGCTAAAAACATCTATAAATTATTGGTATTTCAAGTAATTGTACTGATACACGTATGTAGGTCCGCCATTACATGAATGAGGAGTTGACCCATTTTTACATTAATTTATATAAATTCTAATATCTATATGCAAACCTGTCTCTCTACAAATTCTAATTATCACCGTAAATCAAAGTGCCGATCATATCCTAGCTATTTGTTGAAATGATTTTTTACAACAGGTACCAATCATGGAGTCGCGTCGTGGAAGACAAAGTCCGCCCGTACGTAACCGACCCATTACTCTCGGTGAAATACTCTTCAGAGAAGAAAACATGCATGAAACGCGTCCGCCGCCTTCAAGGCCAATGAGTCGCTTAATGTCTCAAACGAGGCGGTTGGGCCCGTTGGCAAATGGCCGTCCTCGTCGCCCCCGAGGCCGTACACTTACGCGCCCATCTACATCTACTGGCCAAGCTGAAGATGAAACTGAAGCCCCACGCCGCCGCGCATCCGTGTCCATACCAGCCTTAGCCCGCTGGCGATCTGCAACAGCTGAAACTCGTATTCAGAGTTTTTACGGAATTATGAGTACATCGGGATCTCGCCATGCTCGCCGCCAAGGAATTTCCAGGGCTACCAGACCCAGACATCATAGCGTTGCTGGACGAGCGGAATCCCCAGACTTATTTTACAGCCCCTTTGGATGGCAAAGAAATAACTCTGCAAGTCGCCAGGCGTCGTCTCGTGCGCGTTCAAATACGAGTTCAATCCCGCGTTCGGCCCCACTTTTGCAAATTCGTCCTCAGCGCGTACAACGATCGATAATTACGGTACCTCTACAATCATCTTCAACAATGGTGGTACATCGTGTTTCGCCATACCGTTCGATCTATTCGCACCCACGCCCGGGTCCAAACGCACCGGCCCAATCTCGTTATCTACGCAGCACCGGCCGCCCCCGCACAACTGTTGGTCGTCCCAGCGATCCAGATGCCAGGCGTAATACTCAGAATGGGCGTGCTCGTTCTGAAATGCCCGCGAGTGTACGACGGTTCGTTGATTTCGCATCGGAATTTATTCCAGCCCACCCGCCTGCACCAGACGCCGAGCCGCCCGAATGGTCCTTGGATGTAACTCCCGCCGATTTTGGCCCTTTCGCCATAGGGCGCTCTGCTGTGTCGCGTGCCCGATCGCTGGCTATGATCGCGGCCTTTTCCCAAATTAACGAGGAATCTGATTCAGATAATTAATTGAAGTCAGCACCTAATCATTCGTTAAATATCTACATTTCTCCTTTAGTGTTGTCATGTTTATTACGCATTCTATAAAATGTCAATAGACAAAAATTAAAATAACATTTAATTTTTTTTCTTTGCTTAAAGATACTTTAGTGCATATTTACTGCGGAGATATCCACTCCAACTTGCATGATAAAACAAAAGTTAAATAAAATATAAAATTATACGCCAAACTTGTGTCTAGATATTATTTTGGTGCTATGCAATTACTCCTCACCATGCACAATGCAGTTAATCAGTGGGAGTGAGAGTTTCTATAAATTTACTTTAGATTCCTTTGAGTTAAGATACTTAACTCTTTGAATAAATTATTTTCGATATAAAACTATATAATTTGCTGTATATTTATTACGATTTTATAATATTATTATTACTGTTCGTCGACTCGAATTTCAATTTCAAAGCATTGCCGATTGGTAATATAACATGACTTGATTTTTATGTTAACAAAAACCTCGAGTGTTTATATTCATGTTTTACAAGCATCAAACACTAAGTTAGGCCTGGTATCCTGATTTCAATTCAATGAAAACTAAATCACTGAATACTAGTATGTGAAAACATTACCAAAGAATTGAACACTTTGTCCTTAGGATAGCTTAAAGTGAAAATAGATTTACACTTACACAGTAACTTTCATTGTGATGTTAAGCGTTCCAGGCCTTAAACCAAATATTTCTTCACGCTCTTTCCTTTATAATCTAGGTATACAGTAGGATGACTGCAGATTTATCTCTTGATCCATGAACGCACGAGGTACATACTATCAATAATTCTTACCTAAATTAGATTAATAATTACCAGATCTTTGTAGTTTTATGTAGATTTTTGAACTTCTCTATGTACTAAAATGGTTATATTTTTCGCCATTAGGGTGTTGTAAAACGTCTTTAAGAAATCTAATTGTGATGTTTAGTGTAAGCAAATTTTTGGAATCATTATATTTCTCTAAAACTCTGTATTGACTTGGTTATATCACTTACATTTTATCTAATTACAAAACCATTTGAAATAATAAATAAATATGAACATTTCTGACACGAAAAAATTTCAATATTATGCAGAACTGTTTTAAATTCATTTTTATGCAATGAGACAAATAAGGGAAATATCTGGAGATTGTATTGCCAATTATGTCTTCATAATTTGTTTGTACACTGACACTTTTTAAGTTATAGTATGTACTTAATGTTTGAATATTATATACCTACTCTTTACATGTTTAATCATCAACATAATATTATAAAACGTAGCATGTAACTTCTCGGTGTATAGATGACTAGCCATGTTGGCATTTAGCGTAGAAAGTCCGTAGTATCTTCAATTATCATTCTACATACTAAAAATATTTCTGATAACTGAGTATGCCACACATTAATGGAAATATCAAAATGGAAATCAGTTAAGAAAATATTCAATGTATTTGTCTATGAGCTTCTCGTTTTAAATATTGTAATGCTCAAAATAAAATATATAAAAAAGTAATCAGTGTAATTATTTTATTTCCTTTTTGTATACCTTTAAGAAAAATAATCATTCCGGAGAATTTTATCCAAGAAATGAACATTTGTAATGTTTTTAAATATCAAAATTTCACATGCATATTTGAATTACCTACTAAAATATATAATGAATCTGAGAATAAATACAAACACATTTTCAGTAAACATTTATTAAATAAAAAAATACAATCTATTTTCCAGCACCTATATAACATTAAATCCAAACACCTGTTAATATTAATGTGTGTATTAAACAACAATGGTATTAAAATCTAGTCAAGCAATATTTAAATTCAGTAAATTATAAAACTCTGGAGTGAATTCATAAAATTGATTTCCAGACAATTATTCTAAAAATAAAATCATATTAAATATTGCTCTCCTATACATTAGCTTTTGAATCCTACTTTGTACTGCTGCTCTTACTGCTGTTTATAATGCAGTAATCATTGCAAATAATTACAAGAACCAGCAATGAACATTGGATCACAATAGCATATTTAACTTTTACTACTGTATTGTAAAATCCCAGTTTCAGTAGATGCTGTCAACAATGTAAATTATTACAAGAACCATTTATTAGTTATTTAGTTGATACATTTTGAAAGGTTTGACTTTTAACTTCTAGTTGCTGCAGTTGTCTAAAAAAAGCTTTTTTGCGAGACAAGATATTGTTAAATTTGAATTGGACTATCATAGGAAGTAGTAAACAGACTAAATCAATAAGTACTTTTGGGATGTAACCAAATACAGTTTATTGACATCCGTTCCATCATTGGCTACTGAACTAGAAATTTTAAAAATAGCTGAAGGTATTAAGTATGTCATGTCCTAAAAATTTCATATTAACTCAACAACTTAAAACAATATTGTTTTTGCTTCTTTTTGTAAAAAAAAGTGTTTTAATATCTTTTTATACAAATTAGGAGCCCCATATCTAACAATGAAGCATAATTATGGAAAATGATAAGTATAATGAAAACAATAATGTTTCATAACCTAACAACTTATATAAATCTATTGAACTAAATTTACATTGAAAACACAAGAATAAAGACAATTAATAGAATAGGTATATTCTAAATTATTTAGGTGTATTATGCAAATACAAATGATATTTTAAACCTGTATAGTATGCTGTTCAGTTCAGTATGCCCGTTCAGTATCTCACACATATAAAAAATCTAGTTTGCTGTTATTGTTTTAGTTTCATAAGGATCATCAATGCAAGGTAAACATTAACATATGTTCTAAGAACTTAGTTGACATAGTCAAAACAAGATTTCAACAAACTAATATGAAACAAAACATTATTTTTTTCAGTACAGAATACTCAAAGTTTCTCCTTATAGAAACATAGCACATATTGTAGGTGTAACCTAATTACGAAGGTATAACTATCAAATTATTCTTTTAACTATGACACTTATATTTATTTCAAGTCAGCTTTGACCGAGGCGGTTTAAACTAGATGTATTCTCTAGACTGAAGACGCATCAATGATCACACAAATGTTGCGTCCACATGCTAATCACAGCCATTGTATCAACTCACATTTGTGTAACACATATGTAAACTCCGCACTTGTGTTGTGTTCAGTTTTATATGAACAAAAAGTCTGTGCATAAGCTCCATTCGCATTATGCAACGTAAAACATGGAGTGTTCCCCACAGTTAGTGTTAACTACTTGTAGATTTTAAAGCAATTTAAGGCTCACTTCAAGTCTAAATTTGTAGCATGAAACTACTGTGATATTTAAAACAATGTTTAAAGGCTGACAATGGTTTGTGCACTATTTAAATAGTGTATGCATTATAAATAAGCAAATTACAGAAGTTATTACATGCATAAAAACAAAAATCAAGTAAAACACTAAAGTTTAATGCTTAATGTAATTTATTCTAATTAGAAAATACTTGTGAAGAGCTCAAAATGACCCTCTCAGATCAATCTTATAGTAAAATTATGATGAAAGTTAACACACTTTCCTTAATATATTTCATATATACTTTTAAACCTACGGTTGATTTTTAATTATACATTTTTAATGTTTTATGAAGATTTATCTTAAGCTTTCAAAGAGTAACTATTTACTAATTAAGTAAACAGTTATAGCTTTCACATCCAGATTTCATGAAGACTGTTAATATTAGTTAATCTACATAAATTAAATTAACCTTTCCAAGCAGGAGAGGATAAATGGATAAAAGATAAATGACATGACATTGATAATATATAGTTCATTTCCTGATTTGAAATCACTGGAAGTTATTGTCAAATATATTGTTCTCTTTGTATCTAAATGGCAATTCTTCTGAAATAATCATAATGATGACGTCTCTTATCCTGTAGTTGTCCAACCTTTGACGCCATATCAGATTCCCGACAAACACCACAGAAAATGCTTGTTACTACATGAAATGGACTTCGGTAATATAAGTTAGGGTCCTTCAATTTTTTATTTTTGTTATGACATCGCACATGTAGGTAAATTTCAAGTATAAATAGCATGACGCAAACGAGACTGGGGAAAAACTTTAGAGTTGGTATCAATAATAACAATCTGTAACTTGTTGTGTTAGAGCCTGCTATAATATTTTCTTTAAGAGTCTGGAATTTCTTCGTTTTAGTTATAAAACCACGAGGAAATCTTATAGAGTTGCTGTCGGATTTTCCTGTTGGGTTGGGCATTACGGGCGGAATATGGTTTACCATCGACGGCTCCCCGGTTTCGTTGTTTATTGGGTAAGCGACTACTTCTCCCGTTTCATCATCTAAGCAAATTTTTTTCCCATTTATCGTAGTTATAGGTTGAATACGAAGTTTCGGTTGTCCCCTGAAATCAAAGAAGATTTTCTTAATCAATCAATAAGTATGACGAGATATTGAATATCCAAGCGAATTTAAATGCTATATTTTATATTTTATATATCTGCCTACTCTCGAAAAGACGCCATTGCTATTTTTTAGAGATACTTTATGAATAAAAACTTTATTTCAAATACTTTTTGTTAATTGTAATATAAAAACCTATCAATAGTTCAATACAGAATACACCGCCATTTTTGTTGTAATGCGTTGTAGATAAACCACAGATTAGTGTAAAAACACAGAGCGGTATAGATAAATAAATGTCATAATACGACGGGTATTATCGATGGCTGCACTAGATAATTTTTGTAATTTCTTTGATAAGCGAGGCTTTGACTGGATGATGATAAAACGAATATAAATGACGTTTGTGGAATAAAAAAATCAAATAAAAAGTGTACTCACACTCACCTTTTAATTTATTTCCCATATCTTGAACTTATTCTCTTAATACCCAAGCAAAATATATAAAACAGGAAATTAAAAGATCGAGTTAGGAATGCCGCAGACAGCACTAAACTGGAGCTCTTTTCTCTAGGTTTAAGATATGCCGACAATTCACACAAATATTATATTTTTTAGCATCCATATAAAATTTACAAATACACAGACGTTGCATCTGCTCGCAATCTTGTAACGCCAACCTTAATACAGCGCTTTATCCGTCCATAATCCATACCGATTTGTACGGACAACATAAGTTTGTACAATTCACAAGCACTTTATGCCGCGCAATACACAGCAGTGTTGTACGCCGCAGGGAAAGTGTTAAACTTAATATATTTACGATGCATATTTAAAATAAAGAACAGGCAATAATTTAGTTTATTTATAATATAATATTCAGTATCCTGAAATATTTATGACAATGATGTGATGACAATGTAATAATCAAAGAATATGAAGTATATAACCTCATCCAAACACGTACTGAAAATAGATATAAATCTATGATTGAGTCTGAATATTGATTTTTAAGACTATAGGTAGGGAATATCAATGAAAAAAAGGCGTTTGCGATTTAAATATTCATTTTAAATATGGCAACATATTGGCTACAGACGTGAAATGGTAGTGTTCTTGTTTACTTCTTAAGTTTTATAAATAAAAATTATCAAGGTGTTAAAATAATTATTTAATTACAACCATAAAAATCATTGCATATTATTCCAATATAATGAAATAATAGGAAATGTATTCAGTTAAAGCTTTGATTATATCATTTTAAAATTAAAAAATATTTCCCAACCGAACAAAATCTTCTTTAAAGTTAAATAACAATGTAAAACTTAGATCGAAAATAGATACATTGGAATAAGATATGTAATTCATGATTCAATATAACCAATAATTGTTAAATCATAATAATTAAAATAACACAAATACAATCTAATTTAATATTAATAAAATAATATTGGATACTAAGGAAAGATTAGCATTTTTTAATATCACTACAAGTAAAGCCCCACAAGTAGGTCCTTACTCAAATGGTTCCATGTTTACTGCATCCTATCAAGTAAGATTAGGGAATAAATTTTTCAATATTTTTTATGTAAATCAACAAATAGTTAGTTTGAATTTATTAGTGCTCATTTGAATATATAACCTCTTATATATAAATCATATGATTATATTAAAAATTAGTAGAGAAAAACGAGGACATAAAGGAGTCCTATTATATATTATTATACTCATTGGAAAGGCGCGAGAACCATTTTGGAAATAGCTATGTACTGTAGTCTTACTCTATGCATATAATAGCATATTAATACTCGTTTACATGTGAATGACTGGCCTTAGAGTAATTCAAAAACTATATAAAATATTTTTGGTAGTTACCATAGATGCGCCCTTAAACTTAATGTACTAACGTAGACGCGCACTAGGTTCCATAGAGTGGTATTTCTTGATATCTATGCCATAGATTATACCATAAAGAAAAGTACACTATTATAAACCACAGATTATTTTTCTATTACTAGCTTACTGCTGTTAAGTACAACAAGTAAAATAAAATCGGTGATTTGGTCGGTAATGTCACGTTGAATTACTATAATTTTGAATGTATTTTATAAGACAACTTGGCCTATATGATGTATTCTTAAACTCTGCACTAATTAAAATATAAATACGATTATTAATTTGAACAAATTCATTCAAAAGAGAAAATTTATATCAGCTCCCACAACCTACCTTTTGCAAGGGTAATATTTAATCCAAACTTTCATTAGATAGTATAAAATGATTTTGCATTGAAAATATTTCTACGTAATTATCGTAACAGTAAATAGTGATATTGGTATAATATGTTAACATCGGTATAAGTTAACTGTATATTGAGTTTGTTGTCAGATCCATAACATTTTATCATGTTGTCATTGTAATTCGCTGAATTTATTGAACTTAGTGGCTAATGTGATACTAAATAGTATATATAGCACAGGAGCTACGCAAATTGTTTGTGGTCCATCTTCATCCCTTCTCTTACGTACACCCTAAAATATCAACTTGTTTGAAGGAGTGTATCTATCTGTGGCGTATTTTCGTTTTGGAAGCGGTAGCTCGTATACTTGTAAGTATTTTACTTAAATAAATTATAATTTTAATAATATTTTGAAATGCTCTGGAAGTTATGGTCTAAATTGCCTTATTTTTATAGGTCCTATTGTTTTCGAAAGTATTTTTCATTCATTGCTATGAATAATATTTTGGTTCATTTGTATTAGGTATTCAAGCAGTCAAAAAATCTTATTAAATAATAATTATGTATCATGGAATGGAAATTTTGTTTCACTTTCATTTCTTTTCATAAAAACCTTAGCTATATTCAAATGAGAAGTAATTTAATTTGCTAAGAATAATATTCATCCCATGCTTGGGCTTCCTGTATTTGGTTCTCTTAAGTTCATGTTTTTCCTTAAACTAAAGCATTTAAATCTTTATTTTGAAATATTTCACTTTTTATTACAATTATAAATACTTCAATGATGGGTAAATAGACATTACAATAAGATTGACTTAACTGAAGCCACAACCAAATGCAACCCTTCTCTTACTCCATTTTAAAGACTCCATCTTTGCCTGGTTAGCTTGGTATGCGTAATAACTTGGTTACCGAAAATTTATTATCTTCTTAAAGGGTCAAGTTATTTGTTGTGCTTATTTTAATTATATTTCATGTTTGCAAGTAATAAACTATATGTATAAATGATAAAGGAATTACGACACTGGTAACTCTAAAATAAGTCAAAATACATGATTATTAGCTATTTACATTACTGTATCTTATTAGGATCGATTTAGTTTATTGTCCTTTGTTCTATGTTTTATTGGATCTATTATTAATTGAAAATACATAACATTTTTGACTAATATTGATGATTATGATCACTTAAGGTCCATCTTGTGCAATCTGATGTACTTACATGATGATTAAATTTGGATTATAATAATAAGTTATACTCGGAAATATGACATTCATAACTTTCATTCATATCTGTAAAACTGTTTTATCTAAATTTTCACAATATTTGATAAGCCTTTTTCACTATTTAATTGAACAATCGTAGTTTTGGCCACAGAAGAAAGATTAGGGTTAGAAGATATTATGCCTATTATTATATAAGTTTTAACCATTTTATAGTTATTAAAGCATTTTTGTCTTTAGTTTATGTGAAACGTGTATAGAGTGCCTCTACTACCAGAACTACAGGCGGTTCTTGTACATTCTACATAGCCTATAAGAGATCTTTCTCTTGTTATTGGCTATATATTATCCTGATACATTACCTTGGATCAGTGTGATGCCTATAAATATTTATAGTTAATATATATTACTTTTTCTACAATACTCTCCAATAACAATTTTAAGTTCTTATTCTTAAGTTCATATTTGCTAGGCAAAGCCACAGGTTTATACCAGTTTTTGTATACATTTTGTTGGTATTATGGGTATAGATGGTGCATTATAACATCTAAATTACTTGATTAATTAAGTATTTTTGCATTAGTTTTATAACTTTCATTGTCTTGTGCTAAAAAAAGATATGGTGCTGATGCTTTACATAGACTGAAATGTGAATGTGAAGTGCGGTAATTCTTATGATTTATATATCATTACGATTGAAGTTATATTCACATAGTGTATTTGAATTTGTTGGAATGTTAAAAACATTTATAGTAGTGAAGTTTCAGTTTGTCTTTTAATTCTTCTTCTTTTGTGTCGCCATGACAGGTTATTAAAGGGTAGTGCAGTAAAGGAGTTAATTGGAGAGGATTAGTAAGGGGTGAAGGGAGGTAAAGGATAAGTGGGAATAAGTCATGCCGTAGTGGAAAGATTGGTTAATCAGCATAGGTGGACAAAGGCTGACTGTCCAGGATGCGCTGTGCGGACATGTGACGTCACACACCTCAAGGAGGCTCTTTCCAAGCACCTCTGTCTTTTAATTTTTAATTGTTATTTCCTATTGTTCCTTTGCTTGCTCTAAATTATTTCTAAAGAAAAGAGGGGACTTGCTCTTAGTGAACAATTGTCTTTAGCTTTTACCTAGCTCCTACATATTTTAAGATTTTTAAATATAGAAATGAACAAGGAATATTATTCTCATAGAGTATATGAGTAAAGAATTTCAGATACTTATATGGTCATGGTTTTCAAAGAGATAGAGAAATCAGAGATGCATTTCTTAATTTTAAATAAACCATAAACCTATAAATCGATTCATATATGTTTATCCCAAAACATCATTCTTTTTTCAAATTCTAGAAGAATAAAATGAAAAAACCAACCTATTAATCATAATAATTGTAATCATTTTATAACTAAAAATATTGCAAGTATTGTGAAATGTTCCACATATTGAAATTTGTCTGAGGCTTAAGTCATGTGTATTTTTTTGAGCGTTTCAACTAGTTTTCTAACTTAACAAGTCCGTTTTTAAGTACTAGTTGACGAGCTTCAATATATGCGAGTGTAACCAGTGAAAATTTCTGATCGTAATGTTATATCATCTGGTGTTATACTTTCAATCCTCAGAATCCATACTATATACTTTTATTTTAATGATTTCTAATAGTGCAAATGACTCAATTGGTTTCTATAAGAGGAAAGAAAAACAAAGTTTCAATTTGAGAATTTCATGTGGCATTTCCCTTTCCAATTGGGATCTATTATACCAAATTTTTGTAGCTTGCTTTAAATAAACCTGTTTTAAGATAATGTGGTATGTCTTCTAAATCAATTTAATCATACAGGTGTACAGTTAAACCAAGAGTCGAGTAAAGATTTTGCAATGAAGTATACCCAAGGTTGATCTTATTGTGAGATGAAATGCATACTTGACAAAAAAAGAACTATAATGTGTCATCACAAAGATTAAATCAAGTGATACATAATATAACTTATATAATACCTACTCCATGAAAATAAAAATAAAAATAGGTTCTCCGTCTTAAGCATATTTATGACTGAACTTACTTGTTTTTAATTTAACCAAATCAGTTAAAAATCTATTCTTTATTTAATAGAAATAATTACTTTTGTTTCAGGGTATTGCGATAGATCAATACTAAACCAAAATGGAAAACGAGTAAGTAAAATGTGCATTTTCAATAACTGCAATTTTAGCTATGTTTTTTTTGCTCTATGCTGTTTTAATTTTGCGCTTTGGATTATAGAAGATTGACGTTCTATATATGGCAAAAGACTTGATTCATTACTCGATGCAAATTTACTTCATAGGACTTAAAATTACTATTTGTTGAGCTGAGAGTGATTTGTGCAAATTTATAACACAAATTGCTATAAATCTATATTGCATATTTATGCCAAGGCCAAGAGCGACGCATCTGTAGGGTGCGTTAGGGTGCTTGTGTAGGGTGAGCTGCACAAACATGTTACCAGTTGGCACCCCTTTCCCGTCCAATTCTACTGTCTGAATTATTATTTGAACGAAGTTAATACCGTATGTTATATTGGTGGCTCATTGAAATTATAATATATTTTTAAAATCGGAAAGATTTGTTTAAGTTGTTGTTATATACTATTTTACAAAATATAATCTGAGAAACATACCTTTTATTGTGATTATGGAAATATATTCTCTTTGAAACTGAAGTACTGTGACACATTTATTGTGTCATTTCTGAAGTTAGGACAATATATATAATAAAATTTTATATTAATCCATTATGTAGAATAAAACTTACCTTGTTTATCTACAGTTCTCTCATGTTGCTACAAAATGAAGAATTCTTATTTTACTCTAAACATATGTATACAGTTAATTGAAAAAGCAAAGCGTCATCCAAGGTACGCTGAGTTTTCGTGTCAACTAAATGTACAAGAGGGTCTTGTAAACCTAAATGAACAAATTGACAAAACACCCTCATTAAAGGTTAAAAATTTGTTAACATTTTGCAGAACAAAATTAAACGGGAAAAGCGAAGGCAAAATTGCTTCCATTCATCCTGTAAGTATTTTATTCTATTACTTGTTTCAGAGATAAATATGGCTCAGATATTTCTTCAGATGATGATCATTTGGTAGAAGAAAGGAAAAAAAGAAAGAAAAGTAAGAAACATAGGAAGCACAGCAGAGGTACTAAAGATGAATCTTCATCTTATAAAGCTTATAAAAGAAAGAAGAAATCGAAGAAAGAGAAACGCAGGAGTCCAATTCCTGAAAGTGAAACATCTCTTTCAGATGTAGAAGAACTTATCAAGAAGTCAAAACAATGTCAGCCTATTAAAATCACTTCATCTATAGATTCGCCTTCAATTGAGTCTATAAAATCTGTATCTGAAACAGAAAATAATGGCGATACAGTTGTCATTGATTCTCGTAGTAACAGTAGAAATGATGACTTTCAGAAATGTTCATTAAGAAATGATGCATTAGAGACTATATCATCCACTTCAGAAACCGAAAATTATCAAGAGGACTGTGCTAGTCCAGAATTGACTATAATAGAAGACGATCTTAATCTCGATGAGTTGATGAAGCAAAAGGAACTGTTACAGGCTCGTTTAATTGCTTACCATTCTGACAAAAGCGATGATGATGAAAATAATGATCAATGTATTGAGGCAGGAGAAATAATTTGCATTAATGATGATGACACAAAATCGCCTGTCCCTAGAAAATTCAGGAAAGAACGAGATCATGTGCACAAAAAAAGCAGCAAACGTAAGCATAAGAAAGGTAGATCTTCTGAAAAAGAAAGACTATATAAACCTAAGCGATATGATGAAGATTTGAGAGATATAATTAATAGAGAAAATAAAAAAGTATTGGAAAAAAGATTTGAAGAAAGGGAATGTCGGGCAAGAGATTATAAAGAACGAAAAGATAAGGAACGTCGTAAATATGAAGTTGAGAGAGAAAGAGAGCGGGAGATGAGAGACAGAGAGAAGGAAAGAGAGCGTGAACGAGAAAGGAAACGCGAAAGAGAGAGAGAACGTGAAAGAGAGCGACGTCTTTCGCCGGAACTAAAAAGGAAGGATCGGGATATATCCCGCATTCGCCGCACTCGTGAGCGGTCACCGGGCGATAGATTGCGTCGAGATCGAATAATACCTGATCGTGATAGGCGATCTCATGAACGCGATCGACGGTCTCACGAACGCATCAGGCGATGTGGCGATCACGACAGGCGATCTTACGATCGTTTTGGGCGGCCTTATGATCGTGATAGACGATCTCAAGAGCTTGATAGGCGATCTCCTGATCGCGAAAGACGATCTCGAGATCGCGACAGACGATCTAATGAACGTGACAGGCGATCTGTAGATCGCGACCGGCGCTCCTATGATCGTATTCGTGATAGGTTCAAAGATTCTTCGCGTGAAAGGAATTCTCGGTTAGATAATAGAGAAAGGTTTAGGGTGAGTAAAAAGTCTTAAAAATTTAACAGCTAAGATAACAAACATTATATGAGGTGATTTACGTACATAGTTTTTAGCGCTATATTGCTTATCTTGCTATAATCTCATTCATAACAATATAAGCAAATATTATTGTTGTAGAATTACTCATCAAATGAAGTCACACAAATAGTAGAGAGTTCGAGTGATGAAGACCTTGACCTTTCATTAAACACCGACGATGAAGAAGAAAGCGAGGAACAAATTATCCAGAGGCGAAGAAAGCAACGGGAACAATTATTACATGTATGACAGTCGAGTATACTTTTTTATTGCCAACGTCACTTGATTTTTTGCTGAGATTAAACCTTGTCTTGTTTACTTCGTGTGGTAATAGTTTAGAAAATATTTATTGATTTGTGCTCTTCTGTTACAGAGACTGAACAATAAAAATGGAAATCCAAGCACTGAACAAGAGGGAACCGAT
Source organism: Phocides pigmalion okeechobee (assembly GCA_018251015.1). NCBI lineage: Eukaryota > Metazoa > Arthropoda > Insecta > Lepidoptera > Hesperiidae > Phocides > Phocides pigmalion. The sequence goes on along the minus strand of DWON01000442.1, from coordinate 8,929 downwards.
GCTACAGATCCAAAATCTAACAATCCAAAGTCAGATACTAAATTAAAAAAAGGGACAGATACGCCGGCTACAAGGCTGTCACCAAAACCGGTCTCTTCCTTAGTTACTCCAATGAAAACAGATTCCAAAATTATTTCTAATAAAAAAACTGATTCCAAAGGTAAATATGAGGGCGACCTTATAACCCTGGAAAAAAAGATAGAACTTGATCCTAAGTCTTCGGCGCATAAATCGCGATCAGATTGGGATATGTTTGCAGACCAGGACACATATGAAAATGTTGATGTAAGTGACAATAAACTATAATTTGTAAGTTATTATTCTATACGAACTTTTGTGGTTTTCAGTGCTGACATGTAGCAAACAGTATATTTATTTATTTTTTGAAGGTATTCATTGTACAGGTTCTTTATATATACATATATGTTCTCAACATGGTTTTGATCATGCTATTGTTTTTGGATTATCATATTCGTCTCTGTAGCGCGGGACCAGAATAGCGCTACGATATCTCCTGCCTGGCGTAACGTAAGAGGCGATTAAAAGGAGAAAGGGTTGATAGAGGCTCGGACGTCCCCCAATGATGATTATCGTATTCGATCGTTTGATAGTACGTTACAAGCAATCTTGTGTAGTAATTTAGAAACGCTACGATTAGAATCTTTGTATTTGAATAAGTGTGTATAAATTAATTTTCAGACGACACTAGCTGGACGGTCGAGGCCTAAGAATACTTTGGAGAATCCATCATTAACGGATAACTGGGATGATGCTGAGGGCTACTATAGGTAAAGAATCTTTCTAGGTTAAACTAAATTAATTATATATATTTTTAAAATTAAAATTTAGCATAAATTCGTTTTCGTTATTTTAACATATTATTTTCAATTGTATTTAAATTTATTTATTGGTTATTAATTGCTGGAGTGGGTATATCGAAGTAATTTTCTCAGCTCAAATTCACATTGAATCGATTCGTTTTTGTGAACGTCATAGTCAAGACCATAATTATTAAGTATATTATTATGAGAGATATTGTCACATTCTAATTTGACCTTTATAATTATCATAAATTTATTAATAAGTGTAAATGATGCCGATGTGTACAAGTGATATATATCTCTGTCTGCGGACACGTTTAGTTCGTTGAAATGATAAATAACGTATTAAAGTACAATAAAATTATTGTTTTTCTTATTGACAATGTTACAGGAATATTACAAGTTAGCATGTAATAATATATTAAATTGTTAACAGAGTGCGTATCGGCGAAGTACTGGACAATCGGTACACAATATATGGGTATACCGGTCAAGGCGTGTTCTCGAACGTGGTGCGGGCGAGGGATGAAGCTCGTGGGAACAGCGACGTCGCCGTTAAGATCATAAGAAATAATGAAATCATGTAAGTTAGCTTTTTTATAATTTTGAACAAGTAAGCAAGCACGCTTTCCACCTGATTGTAGTTGTTCACTGCAGTTCTTGGACACAAGTAACAAACCTCGCTTAGAACAAGAATATCACATGAAGTCGATCACGGTTTGCTACCTTCTCGTTCCGTCCACTATGCGAAATGTCAGAACATACTTCATCACTTTACTTCGGTTAATTGTACAAATATTTTTTTGATAATAAAATGTTTACGAGGTATGGAACCCACCTGACGACCCTTTTTATGAAAGTGGCGTTTACGTTGCCTTTGTTTTCTTTAAATGTAGTGAACTCATACACAAATGATAGCATAAATAGAGCTAATAGAACAAAATGACAAATAGAAATGCAATAAATTTTCCATAAATTAAAAAAAAAACTAAAAGTTTTCTATCGTATTCCGTCTAGGCATAAGACTGGTCTTCGTGAACTGGAAATACTTAAGCGTCTAAACGACGCCGATCCCGAAGATAAATTCCATTGCCTGCGGCTGTTTCGCCACTTTTTCCATAAACGACATCTTTGTATGGTGTTGGAACCGTTGTCTATGAATTTACGAGAACTTCTTAAGAAATATGGCAAAAATAGCGGCATTCATGTTAAAGCCGTGAGGAGCTACACGCAGCAGATGTTGTTGGCTTTGAAGCTTCTGAAGAAAAGTGGTATACTCCATGCTGGTAAGTTTGGTCATGTATTTTCATATAATCCGGTTTCACAATACCCCTAACAATTACCTTTACTTTTAATAGTAGACTAATTTCACCTTTATTTCTTCCTAGATAATGAAATAAATATAACATAGCAACCTAACATAATAATTCACTAAAATGATGATATTAAAAAAATACTTTCCATGTGGCCAATAATCGAACTGTATTTTATAAAAATCCTTATATATAATAACTCAATCAATTGTATTTTTAGATATAAAACCAGATAATATTCTGGTGAACGAGAACAAACTAATGTTGAAGCTATGTGACTTTGGAGCAGCGTCGCACGCCATAGACAACGAAATCACGCCGTACTTAGTTTCTAGATTCTATAGAGCCCCAGAAATAATTCTTGGAGTGGCGTACGATTATGGTATTGACATGTGGTCAACTGCATGTACAATATATGAGTTATCGACTGGAAAAATTATGTTTAGCGGGAAATCGAACAATGAAATGTTAAAATTCTTTATGGATTTCAAAGGAAAAATACCAAATAAAATTATTAAAAAGGGTCATTTCAAGGATCAGCATTTCGACTCCAATTGTAACTTTTTATACCATGAATTGGATAAAATAACAGAAAGGGTAAGTTCCTGTTTGCTATGGCAAATTTATATATTGAAAGAAAATATAAATTTTACTTGAAAGACAAAATTACTTCTATCTCGAAAATATTTCTACTAATTAGACATTTGCCATTAAGATCCTATAACTAAATCAATAGATATTCCTACGGTCTAACTATATTTCTACTATATATTGACATTGAAAGAAATTACATTGAATGTATTGTTACAGGAAAAAATCGTCGTGATGTCATCTATAAAGATGACACGTGATTTGCAACATGAGTTGGCCCCCAATGCGTATCGACTACCAGCCACGGAGGCCAAGAAAATGACGCAGCTGCGGGATCTTCTCGAGAGGATGCTCATGCTTGATTCTTCCAAACGCGCTTCCGTCAACCACTGTCTCGCTCACCCATTCATCCAAGACAAAATTTAAGCTAAGTTTAAAACATTGTAATTTAAGTCCATATACATTCTGTCATTTATATTTAATATTGCGTACCTATTGTAAATGGGTACCTATTACCTATATATTGTAAAAACGTAAGTGAGGGCGCGTACTTCAAATATTTATAACAATTTGAAGGTACAATATAATTATTTGTCATTATGAATGTTGCAACACTTTCTGAGGTGAGAATAGTTAAGATTCGACATGGTTGTGACGCGAATGTGGTTGAGTTTTGAGTGAATGTAATGACAATGTTAACCAAATTCTATAACATCAATGATGCAAAAAATGAGCATTTTTAATGATGTTATATCTAGTAGTTCCACCTATTAAGCATTTTTATTGAAGTAGTGATGATTATTATTACATATACGTAACATTAAATATTCTTGTGATTTAAGGAGATACATTACTGCATGAATAGCATTGTATGTCTCTCGAACTTACGTTGTACAAGAATAGACAGGACAAAATATTGTTCTTTTTTCTAGTGAGTAATTGAGCGAAAATTACTTACACTAGCTTTAGAAAACATTCTAAAACAATGTTTCGGTGTAAATTTTTTACTCTTAGGTATCAATAGGTTCATAAGTCAATTGATTTAATGGGATGAATGTTTATGAAACTAATTGTATTGATTGCATTAAATGATATTGGTCACAATGTCGGCGATAAAGCATTTGTAATGTAATCGTGGAAGTTTGTATTTTAATCATGTACGGTCATAAACCGTTGCAATTTTACATGAAGGCGCGTATTCATTCATTTTTCATAAATTTTGTGGCGGCCTGTGTTAAATAGCCGTAACGTGCATATGAAAAGTTTGAATATGGCTGTTCTATACAGAGTTCGCTAGCCATGCAAATGGGCGATCTACTGTAAACTATTTTTGTGTGTAGTGTGTTAATGACTAACTAATCTTCATTATATTGATAGTATATTGATAAAATATTATAAGTGTAGCAGAGGTGGGTCAGTGTATGAAAATATTTTTCAAAATTAATTTTAGGACACATAATAAATATTTAATAGAAATTAATTTTAATTAGGTAACTTTAAATACAAATTCAAAATTGTAAAAATATGCGGCCATCTATGAAATACGTAATGCGAAACTTAAGACATATTTGAGATAACAACTATTAATTCAAACTATTATCAATTGCTGCACCGGTTGTAGTTGAATAGGTGATGGAGGTCAACAATATAATATTTATTAGATAAAGGTTGAAGGGTATTTCAAGGTGTCAGACTTTTATGAGTCAGCTGTTGTTGTGTTTGTAGATACATATTGAAATCCCTGCACTTTTTAACATATAGCAACCAAAAGTGATCAAGGTAATAGTTTTAAAATTGCAAGTAGCATGTATGCGGAGTACTTTCACACAAATTCTTTAATTAAAAAATCTTTTAATGTGTAGAAAGCAAAGAAAATTACAATATAAATATCATTGAAAAAGAATAGCTTTATGTTACATGATAAATAAACGAGCGTGCTGTCAATGAAGTACACAAGCGCGTTCGTACTTTTGTGAATTAAGGTGGCCACCTCGTGCTTAAGCGTACCCCGCATCCATACCTTTCCAACAAATTGCAAAACTTACTTCACGTTAGAAATAAGCGTGACTATACTACCTCTCCTGTCGAGTCGTACATGCTCTATCACCTTGCAAATTATGTTTGGATCTCAATTTCCCTCAACAGCTGTACTCGCGTCTCTTTCGCGTGACGTATATTATGGATGGCGTGTTTGTATATATTCGGAATTATGCAGATATACATATTAAGACTATGTCGACACTTGACTGTAGCCTCACCAGATCGTGTGTAAAAGTAACATCCATTAAGGATGTTTGCCCGATTATCTAAAATATAATCTTATAGTCATACCACGGTTTTTATTAAAAAAAAACTCTTGTAAACTCTTAAATATTATATAAAAAGGGGAAAAATGTATTTTGTAGTTTATTCGAGGAGAAGTATCTTCCCAAACGTTCGTGTAATATTGTCATTTTTGTATGAAATGAGTTCACGAAAGTTAAGGACATTACTCAAGAAGTGCACAATAGATTAGACAGATAATTTGTTGAGCGACGATTTTGCAATAAAAATAAATTTAACCGCTTGACAATATTTGTTGTTCCACTTCCGAATTTATATGAAGATTTGACGATAGAGTCTTTGGACACTTAATATACCATAAATTATATTTCCAGTTTGGGTATCAAAGTGACTCTTCATATGATCCTCTAATAACAATAATTTCTTCTTTGTGTCTTACTTTTGATGTACTGTCGCATTATTATAGTATAATGGCTATATAATAATGCATTTTACTCCATAGACGTAAAATATATTATGTACGTGTGGATAATATAAGTGAAACCATTGGGAAATAATTAATGGTACACCTCAAAATTTCCAATTGTAATTTTGAATTTGTGTTCATTATATGTTTATTTACACCTAGTACATAAAAAAACATTGATAAGTTTACCATAGTCCATGCAAATGAAGCTACAGTTTATGAATTTCAATGAAAAGTGATAATTATTTAGCTCATTCGCTCATAATACATTTTGTTCAACTTAAGTAAATCTTGTCATTAAAACTGTATCTTCGTACCTTTCTACTTTTATAGACTTGTTCTACATGATTGCAATATGAAATCCCCAATGAAATAAATGGACTAACGCACAATGATCTAATTATGTTTTAAAATGTAATCATAATAAAATAACTTGGAACATAGTCGATTCGCACTCAGATTCTTTATTCTGTTTCTTACTAAACTATGACCGTGCGTAACTTTTAGTTTAGAACACTCGACATTGGTACAACTGATTAATCTATTATAGTGGAAGTATTTGGTATTATCTGTCTTGTGCAGTTAGGTGTACCTAAATTATAGATGTGTTTTTTTCTACCGTGGGCTGTTTTTTCATTTATACAAGCATTATTGTAAGACTCTTGGTGTCAATGTGAGAATAAATTATTTAGGTGTGTGAAGTGCGTTCTTTATTTCTTTACTTTTAAGATACCTTTCTCTGCTGTTTACAACACTGCTGTGTAAAGCGCGGCGCAAAACGCTTGTGGCTCGATTACGGGCGAACTCAAGTGCTGTGTTTACGTCCGCTCTACAAATCTGAGGGCGGACATTGTGTCAATGTATTCGTAGATGATATACAATATATACATGCTAAAAAATACAATATTTCAGTGAATTGTCGGTGCATCTCCTCTCTAGCTGAAATAAGCTGTGTTTACGTCCGCGTACAAGTCTGAGGGCGGACATTGCGTCAATGTATTCGTAGATGATATACAATATATAGATGCTAAAAAATACAATATTTCAGTGAATTGTCGGTGCATCTCGTCTTTAGCTGAAATAAGCTCCAGCTAAGGCCGCTTCACGCAACGCTGACCTAGTCTAATATATGAGCCCCGCAGTCAAGTGTTAAACTCCTAGGAGAAAATTTTTCCACTAATGTCATTTGAAAAGGGCGCGAACTTACACGACATCGCTCAATTGGCACGCGTTTGGCAAATCGCCTATTTATACCGGTTTTAGAAATGTCACGCTGCTGTATTGACTCATCTGACCCTAGTAACTAGTACTAAGGAAATTAAGGAATTGTCAATTGGTCGTATTATCAAGCGGGTCACGATTCAATTGCTATTTGGCATTATAATTACTTTTATTTTTACCTACAAAAAAGGATTAAGACTGCCAAATTTTCAGCCGCCATTATTTGACAATGACAGTTAATTTTTTTAGGTTATATTGAGCAATACTACTTACAATTCTAACCAAAACTATTTCAAATTATTGTGTGATAAATAATAATAACTATATATGTTAATATATTGACTATTCATATGTAAAATGATGTTGCTGATTTCACTAACGTTTTATATCACGAATAAAAAAACTTCAATTTAGTCAATATTTATGCAAAATACCTAGAGTTCAGTGGTCACAAATATCAGGTAGTTACAGATACCTTAATAATAATATACTGTGATAGTCAGATTACACTTGGTTACAAACCCCACATATAAGTCGTATAATGAATTCATGTGCGTCCAATAATTAACTATCTCACGCTGATAGTTTTAATAGTTGATGCAAAATATTTTGTAGTGCCTATAATAGAAATGATAATTTGGTACTTATACATGAATTATTTTTTAGTATGTCTTTGGATCATGTTTCTCGGGTTCGCCGCCTTTATAAGTTAATATTTCGTCTTCACCGCGGTCTGCCAGCCGAGCTTCGTGTATTAGGAGACAATTATGCAAGAGATGAGTTTAAACGACATAAAAAATGCACACCACAAGAAGCAAACATATTCCTTAATGAATGGACGGTTAGTTTGAATTTTATTTTAACATTAAACTAAACCATTTATGTTATTTAGGGGCTGTAGTATTGTTTCCTTACTAATAATTAAATTAATCTTACAGGACTATGCTTTGAACCTTGCAAGACAAATGAAACCACTTCAGCAAGCCAAAAAAAAGATAGTAGGTGAATATCTTGATCCACAAATGTTGGATTATATGACAGACGAACAATTGATACAACTGTATGAGTTACACAAGGCTGCTTCTTTAGAAGACTCCGAAACTCCTGACCATCTGATTGATTCTAACAATGAAAACAATAATAATAGACAACAATAAATATTAATCATTCATAATAATTCTGCAATCTTAAGTATGAAAACCATTTGTTTTAAGACCATACATATTCAACATACATTGTAATTTTTTATATTTGGCTGTTTAAAATGTGTTAACACTAACTGTGGGATACACAACTGCTATATTTTATACTGTGTAATGTTCATGTGACTTGCGCATATCTATTGCATTCTGTTTATACATAGTAGGTGCTACAAGACTGGATGAACACGATGGCTGTGTATTCACATATGCTACAAGGATGCTGCCAAACACATTAGGTGTGTGAATTGTTTGCGTGTCTCCAGTCTCGAGAAAACATATTCATTGTAATGCCTCCGGCCAAAGCTGACTATATAGATGTGAGCACACACATTGAAGTGTTAATAGAGCTTACCTTCAATGCCAGTGATGAATTTGCGACTGTGTGTGCAAAAATTTCTTTAAGTAACGTAACACACAGTTGGGTAAACTATCTTCGTCACTAGGTAGATTCTTAACATACATAAAAAATATTTGTTTTTTTTCTTTGTTACTACCTTAATCTACCATTTATTAAGGGTCCCATTTGGTCCCATTTATATTTGAATAATATAAATAATGTTTATAAATTTTGCATTGGAGTTAAGTTTAAATTATAATTGATTACCTTTTCTATGAACATATAGAAAAAATCAGTCCATTTGAGACATTACCAACCACCTAAGGGTAGAAAACAGACTTCAATTTTAAATCACTTTTATCAAGTTGAAATTGTTGAATGTATAGTATAAAACAAGAAGCAACAAACATTGTTTAGTCAATTGTAGTTGAGGATACAATGAAGTAGGCATAAAATATATTATTTAGTGTTAGTGTCTAGTCAGATTGTAATAAGAGTAATTTTATTGTAATAAGATTTAAATAGTTTTGGTATTCTTATACTTTAATAAAAATAAATGTGCAAATTGTACATGTTTATCTAAAATCTTATCTTAAACACAATGTCTCTCTCAGACAAAATAAGTGAAAGCCCTGACGTACAACTAGCACTGTAAAATTAATCGAATTGGAGTTGTGTATAATTTCAAGAATATT
>DWON01000441.1:0-33616 GCA_018251015.1 Phocides pigmalion okeechobee | reverse complement strand
CTAACTAACTAACTAACTAACTAACTAACTAACTAACTAACTAACTAACTAACTAACTAACTAACTAACTAACTAACAAACAAACAAACAAACTCTTCAGCTTTATATATTAGTATAGATAAGTTTTAGGAAGAAATTATTGTTTATTCCTATTAATTTATTTTATCTATAAATAAGTCTATTAGGTTTCATAAAAATAGTATAGTAGCAAAATATGTCTTCTTGGACACATTGAACGGACGTATTAAAAAATGTTGATTTTTTTTTGTAAATTTCTCATCGATATCTAGCATTGCATTTAAATAACCCACAGCCAAAAGATCAAAATCTTGTCAATTTCATTTTTGAATTGCTCCCCTTTACTATTAAATTACCCCCCTGTGGGGCGTGGGGCCCACATTGGGAAACACTGCTCTAAAGGGTAAATAAATTCGTTTAATGTTTTTACAGAAAACAAAATGTCACGTTCATTTTTTAAAGCTTAAAGCATAAAGCATTTTTTAAAGTTACGTACCTCCGTATATGTACGGAGGTACGTAACCTAAATCTCTAAATATCTGTAATTACGTAACTTGTCTACTTTACCTATAAGTTAAAAATTAATTTAACATATGTTTATTATCAATGAAAGTTAGAATGTATATTTTTATAAAATACAATGTTGTATTTTTTACACATATACTGCAATTTTTTATTCGTATAGTAGCGAGCTCTCGCAGGGAGAGCGTTGATTGAGTTTTACAAGGATTCTGACGAATAGAACATCAAATATCAAAAAATTCGTGGTTAGTTCGTAGTACTCCATACGATGTAGTACTCCTGCATATTCCTTTACCTTTTTTCTTTTTTATGAAATTTTTATAACGAGTTTGATGTGAGTCTACAAAAAACGTGTCTGTAACCCACTTAAAACGAAATAGGCTAAAGTCCTGTGCGCGATATCAAAAAGTGGATCATTATCAGTCCTCGTGGGCTAATGTAGAATTTAGATTTAATGTTTATTCTAATTTGTGGCATACACCTCTTCAAAAGTCTTATAACTACTTAATGAAGTGTTATATAAACGCTTAGATTGGAAAAAAGGTTGTCTCTGGTCAATTACTCTGATATATATTGAAATATAAAATAACACCAACCGCGCTGTGTTTCTTGAAAGTTTTATTTTTTAACTATGATAGTGTTATCGAACAGTAGATAATAAAAAGCAAGTGTTATAACTAGGAATTTATAAGTATATGATTTTGTTTAGATAGCTATCGGAAAGTTACTGTCTACACAAACTAAACACTGGACAATATTTGTGTAAACCAAATACAATCATTTTATCCCATTTTATTATAGTTTAATCACTATACAGAAATATTCAGTGCTATGCTGTCTGCGACTGTATCAGTACGTTTCGACGACCGGCATAGCAAGGTCTAAAACAACTCAGACAAACTTGATAATTTACCGTTCATATTCCAACGACAGTACTCTTCCATTCCTATTGAATAGCTATGTGCTGATCGGATCTGTTTTCATTGTCTTCCGTCACGCAAAAACTGTTTACCGCAGACGTAAGAATTTCACGTCATACAACACATCGCAATAATAATTCCCAGTATACTGATTATTACATATCATAAAGACGTTAACCATATTATTAGTTTAGTGTTTGACTGAGAACCTTTTGAAGAATCTGCAACCGGAACGGAAGTTGTAATTTAGAAATACAGAATTCTACAAAATGGGGCCGCCATAAATCAAATACAAATATTATTAAAGCCGCTTTTGGATGGTTTTCTTAAATTATACATGTATCACTAAAAATCAGATGGTATTTGTGCATCGTTATAGAAGATATAATTATAAGGTGGAGATGACAATTATAGTTACTGTAACATGTTGATTGTAAAATTATTGTTAAAAATAATAAAACAGTAAAGATGCAATTTTCCATAGGAAACAAAAAGTATGAATGTCTATATATATATAGTATTTTATTGAAGATCGTGCTCTTTAACATCTCGGTTGCTAATGGACTGTATAATAATTTTAAAAGAATCAACGCTATAAAAATCCTTTCGTCTACGCTTGCATATAATGGTAATTTTATAATGGTTGATTAACTATCATATCAATTCCTTTTAATTTTTGGTTAGAATTTATATCAGTTTCATAAAATTCTCTTTATTGAATTAAAAAAAATTATTGAATTAAATAAATTAAATTATTACAGATATTTGGAGAGACAGTGAACACAAGAAAACTTGCAGAGCGTTTATTATTCCTAAACAATAAGGCAAATATCCGGGCATTGAAATCGGCTGCCAAGTGACAGCCCATTGTATAATCATATTTTGTCATATTATACTGCCTCCCTCCTTTACGCTTTGATCTCCTATTTGTCAAAGTTTGTCGGAGTTTTATTCAAAAACGAATAACATGGAATTAAACGTATTTATTCTTTCTGAGGTATTATCTGAGATATATTTTTATGGTGCGTTATTTAGTGATGGTTTGTAATGTACCATCTTAATTTCCTCGGTAAACTATGATATTTATATGATGTGACAAAATTGGTATACTGTTTCATATGCATGAATGACGGGCTCTGAGAAGTTAGGTCGAGCATCAATTTAGTTTTTGACCGGATGTGTGATGGATTTGCAAAGAAGCGATAGAGCGTACAGATTGCTTTTCCGAGTAGGAAATCAATCGGAACAAAAGTCAGTATATTTCGGTGTGGCTCACGGTTAAACTTAGGCGCGCCCACGCCGCTCGTGGCCACATCGCCGCCCGCCGGTCCAGTCCCATCTGATTTCTCGTCGCCTGTACACGCTCCAGGTCAGTGCTTACAACAATTATACCCTTAATAAGATCAAGCCATACTTGCGAATTTCTCCCCGAATTTTAAAACTTGCTGTGCGACTACTTGTCTTTTTTTATTTTTTATTTTTTCTTATTTATTGTTTGTTTACTTGAACTGTGACAAAATACATTGTTTTACACTTTCACAAGGTTTAAATTTCATACCATTAATTTTTAGTTACTTTCAGTATAAGAATGCGCTTATTTTTAGCTATGCCGTTCAACATTTACTCAGTGCATATCACAATACTCTCTGTCGGGCGAACAAAAACCGGGTTTCGTTACTAAAAATATCCCATATCGAATGTTTGCGATATCTATTTTGAAATTGTTCCACTGTGCGCCGTACGCGTCGTTTCTCGAGGAAGATCATCCATCAGAAGGGTGTGATCGATTAACTTATTGAATAGGTACGTGTCACGATCGATGTTATTAAATATACGTATCCGCGTCCTTTTGTATTCGACTTTCGTGTTCGGCTGTTGTAATCAATTGTCTCTTTTAAAATTCATTCAGAATTTTTCAATGAACCTCGTTAAAAGTATTATGCCAAGAACCTGATTTATATCGTGTGTCGGTCGCGTACAGTTACGTCAAATATGTTTGGCACAATATCCCGGTAGCCTAATAAAAAGGCCACTATTTTCGTAACTTTTATAATGTTATTATTAGTGTGAAACATCATAATACGATTAACGTTTGTTGACGCGTCCGTAACAGGATATTACGTGTGTTGTTACCCTAACGCTTTAATTCTAGGTGTGGCAACAACGATTTATGACATTGTCGAGATAAAAGAGTTCCTTGGAAAACAATCTATTCATAAACCAACCGGTCAACTCACAAAGTTCGTTCAGCTGTTGTGCCAAAGAGAATAATTGACAACGAGCTTACAATGAATATACCGAATACTGAAACCAATACAGGCGCTTTTAAATTTCACCTAACCACATAACAGTTCATCTAAATGAATGTGGGTATTTTCCAATTCGACCATCGTTAGGTAAGCCTCGACAGTTGGTGAATAAAATGAAATTTAAATCCAATACCAATTTCATCATAACCGAAATTGAAATGCCAGGCCATCAGAAATAGAAGCAGACGAAAACAGAAATAAAATGGCACGTACACGTGCAGAGAAAGGCCGATAACGAATATACAGTAAGACAGGGAATGTCCATCGCGAAAATTAAATTTCAAAAAGGTCGCGCTCCAGTAGAATTAAAATAATTCTAACAGAAATATAAAAATATATCATTTATATCAAAATGTTATAAATACTATACTAATATTTTTTACATCTTTTAAGTTCTAAGAAAATTGAAGTATCTGTAGTAATGTAAAATTAAACAAAAGAAAGGATTTTCGGTTAAGGTTTTTATTAATCTCTCAAAAAATATCTAACAAAGGGAATGGCCTCGGTTTCGGATTGAGAATGGTAGAGAAGTTTTCTTTCAAGGGCACCAAATAGATAAATAACATAAAGACATTGAGTATTGATGCTTGTTGTATGAATTTGATCTTTTGTCCAAAAGTTCCGGGTTCGCTTCGAAGGCTTTTAAAAATGTCATCTGCATATTAATAATTTAATTCACTTCTTTGTCTTTAACGTAATAAGTTTTCCATATTTTTCACTAAAATATTCTAATTTTATTGACCCAAAACATTTTTTTCATCCAACTTTCAACTTTTACATTCTGATAGGAGAATTGTAAACAAGGGTGTAACAATATTGTCCATGGTGAAAATACTCATCAAAAATATAAAAATGTAATGTAACTGGAACAATTTCTTTGGAGTTTTCGTTCTGAGACATTATTACTATATAATTCATAATTGAAACGATAAATCAAAATACTAACTACGAATTATGAAACTTAGCCAATGCAAGTAATTGCAAAATAATAAAATGCAAAGTAGTTTTTTTACCATAAACAGCCGATCAATTACGTATATAATTGTCCAGTACCAATCTAACGGAAGATAAAAGAATTATTTGATTGCGTCGCTTGTTTAATGTACTTATTATCTTATTACAGTTAAACGCCTGAGTATGTTATTCCTTCTTAAAAGTAAGGGCTAAAGGAGTCTCAGATATTGTTCTCATGGTGAATTCCTCCACATTGCTTCCTTATTCAACAAATTCGTAAATAATTTAGAAAATTATATTAATCATTTGAAACTTGAACTGTCCCTGTGAAAAGTCGAAATTCATACGATTGCTGCTCTGCTTGGCCAAGACATATTGCGATTGAAATGTAATAGTTTTACAATATATTTTATATAATATTATATCAAAGATCGTAAATTATCGGACTAATTACTAAGTATGTTATAATATGAAACCTGTTTAATCGTTTTTCCATAGTTAACAGACACACCTGATCAAGATGAGTCGCGTAGGCAGAGGCAGGCGCACACGCGTCTATGATTGTAACTACAACAAGGGCGAGAGCTACTATCGCCCGGTCCTTGACAGATTAGATGGAAAAGTACCACTGGTCAAGGAGCCTGAACGAGACCGCATCAGATCTGATGTAGAGAACAGGATTAGGAGCGCGTTTGACGACGTGGACGCTCCAGTCGATGAACTGTTTGACTCGAGAGGCGCCCGCGCCCAACGTGGCAGGCCCCTGTCTTCTGCTTTCGAAAGTGATGATCTCACTGAAGATGTAAGTATTACATTTTTGTTTAATTCTATATATCTATTTCACATGGTAATAAAACAATAGATCTATCGGGGACGTACCACGCCGCCCTCATTATGGACCGAGGAGGTACCACGCTGCCCTCATTATCCACCATGGAACAGTTCTTGTGTTTCGTTTTGAAAGTTACTGGCTACAATTACAAGCAAGATGACAATTTTAGTTCTTATAAATAACAACGGACTTTAGTCTTGTTTGAGGCTCAACGTCAATGTCTGTAGGCTACAAAGACCATTAAATATTAGAAAGCCTGCGCGCTTGTTTGCTTCATTTCCAAAATAGAAAAGTACAAATTTTAATTATATTATCTGCTACATCTGTTCTATCTTATCAGATTGCTGTAAAATTACTGTATTTGGTGTGCCAAAATTACTGGGTGTTTTAAAATTACTGTGGTTGTAGGTATGTTATATTACTTTTTGAGAGCAAGAACGCTGGTTGGCCTTAGAAGATAGTAATCCTTGTGTTTAGTAACAGTAGTTTAGTAGTAACGGGTGACAGTCTAACAAAAATTGTAAGATACAGAGGTTTATGAATACTTATTTCACTTCGATGCTTGTCCGCTTAACTTCCCAAATGATACAGAATTTACTATTTACATCCAAGCTGCATCCTATTCGTAAACATCAGAAACAGGACTGTGAACTGAAATACCTCTAGAATATTCACTCGCAATACTTCACACAACACGGCATTTCAAAACGCGGCATTCAGAATTTAGTGATTGAATACCAACTAAAGTCTAAACTCGGTTACTGCGTAGGTCTCTGTTTACGTGTTTCACATATGACGCTACGTCCATGCATACCCGGTTTTGATTCCATTCACTTGCATTTAGTGAACCGAATACTGAATAACACGAATGATGTACCGGCTCAAAAGCGCATACAATATAGCAACTGACTCCTACGTAGGTTACATTTGTATAGCTACGTTCGATGAGGTTACAATGGAATATGTTGATTGGATTACAGCTCAATATGTTACATATTGCACTCTCCGTTACCATTATCTCTTTGCTCTTTTGTGAACATTGCGTTGTTATTTATTTACAGCGGGACGATCAATGTGGTTTAAAAAGTAAATCGTGGACGTTGTAATAATGTCGTTTATTTTCTCTTTCAGATCTTTTTTTTTCTTTTTTTTGTTCATGTCGTATATTGCATACCTATTGTAAACTTTGTTTTTAGTGTTTACTGACTTACACAAAGCCTATTTACTGCTTACTTAATATTCATTATATTAATTTTAATACAAGTTTCAAACGAATGAAACCTCATTACTATTATAAATGATTTTAATTTAGTATCCGTTCAGATAATATCAATAACTTAGCAAGTAAACTAGAAGAATGAAAATACAGAAATGCTAGTATAAAATTTCATCTCAAATAAAACAGTAGAGGCCGTAGGAATCTCCATTGTCATTATTATGCGTATGTTCCATTGTGAAGCAAAATAGCTCGCATAGGAAATAGTTCTATACAACAGACGTGCAACAGGCACTTAACTTCTAATATTTTTTTTAGTTTCCATACATTTTACTGAACAACTATTTATTGCGATATAATGTTTCACTTACTCGGTTACATGTCTAAATCATTTTATGTTGTTTTAACATGAGTACGTTGAAGCGAATTATCAGCAGCTTGTAACAATTTATGAAGCCTTAAAGACCCTTAGACATTTTTAAGAGTCTAAAGCATTATTAGAGTTTATTACAGCAAACTAATAAAGCTTTATTGCAGATAAATATTAATTTCAATTTATATTTATTTACTTAGATATACAATATATGCTTGCATACATAGAAACAAAAAAGTTTTCTTGTACCTTGTACCTTGCTGTCTGTATTAATGAGATTGGCTTAAAACATTGACATTTTACTGCTTGATAGGGATTATTCCTACCAAAATAGTAGTAAGTACAAATATGGACCACGCCGTCATTCCAATAATAAAGTCAGAAAAATTATGACTCATTACAAAAACAGCCACAGCTAGCCGATTAATAATGAATACATACCTTACAACAAAACAAACAAGAATAGAATGTAATACAAATAGCGCTGCATGTACCAAAGTACATGATGCCAATTTTGGCTACATTCTCTTCGCTTACACCTACAGTGTAGTGTAGTTAGTAATTAAGTGACATCAACACGTGGATGAGTAATAAACCAACAATAATGCACGTATGAGATTAATATTGGAACGACACGGAATCGCTCGCTCCAAATATGGCTACGGTGGGATTATCGTCACCTGTACCCGAGGCGTACGTCACTGACATATATTTGTATATATTTCAAGAATACGACGATGTCCCAAATTATTACGAAGCTTTTAATGATTTGTAACGATTTTTTTATGTGAGAAGAGTAGCAACCGAGCATGTAAACCACCTGATATGTAGTCGCAGCCCATGGACATCCACTTACAACCACAAAGTCGACCGAAATTCTATCTGCGCTCGAATATACATGCGTTGCTAGTTCTAAGGACTAAGATGGTGGCCTCGCTTCAAAGTGTATCCGGTAACCGCATTTCTCCAACTGAAACACAATTAATGTTTTACGGCGGATTATGAGGGCGGCCGGAGTAACTCCCCGATCGAGTTATAGTTCTCCCACCTTCTATATCTTAATGATTTAAATAACAGACTTTTTAAATACTATTACGATACAGCAATTTCTATCTATAATAAGAAAAAATAAAAATAAGCCCGTTGAGTGTCTCTATGGATCCTCTTAACTAGTGCGCATTTCATACCGAGAGCAAATTATGGAAAAATATCGTAACTAATATTTTATTGGTTTCTTTCTCTGTTTATTTATCGTTATAGTTGATAAAACTTTTTAAGGAAAGGTCACGTATATTTTAACTAATTATTCTAGTCCCATTGCTGGGTACGGGTACCCCTCTCAGAAAGACATGAATTGAACCATATTTCACTACGCTGACCATGAGCGGATACGTAAACTTTTACTATTAGTAATAAATAAACATAATATATTTGGACATAGTTTTATTCGTATTATCGATATCCCTATAAATATTTCAGAAGTGATAATAGTTTTTCGATGTCGTATCACCTAAAACATCTAATCCATCTAAATTTAATCAAATTATAAACTATTTATAGTATTCCTATACTTGCTATTTCAATACAACATGTCCATATCCATTCAGCTTATAGAATCGTGAAAGATATATTTATATACAAGAATTATTATAAAACATTAGCATGAAAATAACATTTGAATTTTCAACGTCAATTAGCTTCGGCGAATTTTAATGATGATAAATTTAGTGAGCTGAATGCCTGAAATACTTTGATGCGGCATCATTTCAGTGATAAAACACATGCCTCACTTTCATACTGCAAAATGACATACGACATACGATTTATTGACACAAAATGTACTTAGTAGTTTGTTCTTGTTGAGGTCAGACTTATATCAATTATTCACTCCCACCCGTTGCCACTTTGAAAATATCACTACTAAATCAAGGATCCTCGCTTTGTAGTCTTGTAAGATCATACCAACACAAACCATTAATGTTTAATGGACTCGCGATCGTTCTATTAATAATTAATGTTTAATTACACTGTCACGCATATAATGCGTCATGCCATCTGATTTCAGAGTGTTATTTTCGTAAGCTCGTAATTTTATCACTTTTGAATAATGTATTTTTTATGAAGTGCTTGGAACTAGTTAAATAAGGAATAACACATATTTATATTTATTAGCTTTATTATTACCAATAAAAAATTGAAAAATTAGGCAATAAAATTTTCCGCTCATGCCCTAGGCTTAGGCGGTGTTCTCGGACGTGCCGGAACCTTCTTTACACACGATTCACAGTTTGCAAAGACGTTCAATATCTCCAAATAAAAGCCCGTTTAAATATTGCCGCTTCCGTTCTAGTTTATTGGTATACGTTGCATCAAAATATCTAAGATTACCTAAAGAAAATTCTGGATTAGGTATATCTAAATTGAAATTATTTTTTATACATATTGTGGTATATTCAATACGTGTACTTAAGATCAGATAGACTCCCTTTAAATTGTTTCGGTAAGGTTTCTACTATAATTACTTTTAACGTGTTCTTTGTTATATTCATATAAGTATATAAATTTAGCTAATATTAATTCGTGTAACTCATATTTAATATTAGATATCTTATTAGATATTTAATATTAGATTAATTATAAAATTATATCAAGTTTATATAGTTATTAGAAATTTAATATCATATATTACATACTAGTGAATACTTATTTTATAATAGATAATAGGTATCTATTATGAAAGTTTTTTTTATAAAGTATAAGACCTAAGAGAACTTTTATAAAAAACGAAATCACCCAATGTTTAATATGATTCTTATATATAATATTCTTTCAGTTTGTGTCTTTCATTCATTAGTATCTTTCATTCAGCAGTTTAGGATTTTTCATGTAAATTGTCATTCAGACAATGTTATGTATCTAGAAAGGTTTCATTTTTTTGTTAAAAACCTGGTCACAGAAAGTTACCTAATTTAGTATTAATTTAAAAGTTAGATTAAGTTGTACTATCTACTATAAACCAAAATTAATCTAGTATTTCGTGGTTAAAACCCTATATATATACCTCTTATTTGTTCAAATAGTATAGAATTATTCGGAACCCTCGTCATAGAGCTTCTGAAAGGTGTGTACACTCTGTCAATCTGTACTGGTAGGTGTGCTGTACCGTGATACTGCTCAAAGTGGAAGCATATTCATGCCTAGCGGCGGAATAGAGATGCATTAAACCATTTCTATGTCGCCACTAGTACACACTAAAATTCGCAGAAATTGTCGTTTATCCATAGATACTATTCAGGTTTACGGGAAACTGACCGGTAAATAAGATAGATAGCTCGAGTGAGGTTTGACGTTTATTAGCATTGAGCATTGAATGAAAATCTCGTTGTAAGCTCACCGAGCTATCATTTAAAGCTCAAAGCAAAGAGCATCAAAGAGATATTTTCAGTCAAACTGTGTAAAAGCAAAACGCTAATGAACCGGATCACAGCGTCACGTATTTTCAGAAATGCGAACGGACTTCGTTCCACGTTTTGTATGGTCGAGGTCTTACCCACAGCAAAATATAGAAAGCTTTAATGAAACGATACATTTAAGTATAAGTAAGGATAAGAATACAACAACTTGTAAACTACTGTCAGTATACTATAAACAATTTTAAACTGATATTATCGCGGAATCCATACATTATGCAATATAACGGGTACTCACGTGGTCACGGATTTCGCCGTGACCACGAGCCATACAACTCGTTCGAAATATCGGCAATTAAAAATCAAAAATCGTTAATCGTGAGTACCCGTTATATTGCATAAAGTATACTATAAAATTTGTAATTAAATATTTGAGTAAAAATATTTAAGCGTCTTACCAGTTTACGGGCTCCTTAGGTCTTTTAAGTTTGAATTATATAGGTCGTAACTTCTGTGTAATAATGTTTTAAATAAACTTGAATAATAAAAGTAAAAAATAAAAACGGTGGTCAAGAATCAAATTTTTAACTTATCTTTGGCACTAATGTCAATCATACCGGCTACGATTATAAGGGAGAGACAATCTTCATCCTCTGCAGGTAGTAGCACATTTACATACAACCTCAGATAAGATTATAATTCTTAGGTTTCAGCAAGTACGTAATATCAGGTGGCTTACACACTTATTTGCTACTCTTATCGTATAAAAAAGATCTAGCTAAACAGAAGTTAGATATCACAAATATTTATAATGTTTGTAAGAAAAATAACTAGCTTGTTAGGCCTACTCCTCTTCCCCGCTTGTAGTGCAACCGATTGTGGTGGAACGTTATGGTCTGGCGTAGCAAATACCATGAGAGCAATAATCTCGGTACTAAATTTTGTTTCTCGCAACTCGACCGAATAACAATGCGGGTAAAAATAGCCTAATGACATTTAGCACGCGCGTAGTTAAGAATAATGGTAGGTAGTGTATATTTTTGTCTCCGTGCACTCATTTTCTATCATACATTATGATAAACACTTCATTTTTAAATTTAAATACATCGATGCACGTGTAATGTTAAGTCACATTCAAAAGGGCCATTGATCCAACTGTTACTCTGCCATCAGATTCTGATCAATATCATTGTATATACTTACATATGTATGATATCACTCATTTGATGCAACATTGACGCAAGTGTAACATTTTTAATCTTAGAAGAAATCAATTTAAATTGCTTTCTATTCATGTGGTTGACGCTATTGATGTTATTATAAAGAACCAATTTTCTTATAGAAGTCGCCGAAAAATGATAAGTATTTTTTACTCCAAACGTAACATAACTGTATTGCATTTAAATTTATTAAACTAAGATCTAATGATATCAGTTATTTGACCAAATAACTGATATCATTAGATCTGATCGATATATCAAGTTGTAGTATCAAATCAAGTTTACCATATTATTGAAGTATCCTTTTCCTCAGAATATAGTATAGGTTTTCTAAGATGACCCATTAATTTTCAAAACGATACACTAGTGAAAATATAAAAATATAATACTTTTTTAAATATGAATTAAATCTTCAACATGATTTTAAAAATCGGTGAGGAAGAATGAAATGTTTTTCCTCGAATAAGTAAAATAAGCTACTACAATAACTTGTATTTCGAAACAAACAAAACAGTTTTTAATTTTGTCCACGTGTTTAAAAATATCATAGATACAGACACACAAACTAAAAAGGCTTCAAAATGATAACATCCTTCATTTTAGATTTTTAATTAAAAAAAATGGTCTTATGTATCTGTTTTTAGCCTCAATATTTTAGATATAAACTTGTAGGCCGGGGCGTTAGACCACGAAATATTATCTCCTGAGGGACTTCACATCGGCATAACACTAATCTCTAGTGACTTGACACTTGACCGGATTTCGGTTTTAAAAGAGGGATAACGAGCGGCCGACGTAAAAATCTGGGTTAGTGTACATAGCAGACACCGCATGTAATTATTATTAGGAAATAGCATTACCCAAATAGTGCTTTTTGTGTTGCAAGAGTAGTAAACGAGCGTGAATGCGAACTGATATTAAACAATTTCTGCTGCCGGTGGACATCGATATCTAAACTCATATAAAATCTTGGCTAGCGTCGTGCATTTATACGATGTTACTCAGGACTGAGATAGTCACCTCACTTGTAAGCGTAGCCGGCTACCGCATACCTCTAAACAAAACACAAGAATTGGTTTAAGGTGGATTATAAGGATGCGGTGGTACCTGCCCGATCAAGCTGTTAATATACCATCTTACTTGCTTGTGCTGTTTCGATAATTGTACCGTAATTTAATTTAACAGTGGCTAAACTTTATGATGTTCTAAATTCTTTGACGTTTGTATGCGGTCGCCCGACAACTTTTTTTTTAAAAAACGTCACTAACGTTCCAATTTATTTCTAAAAACAATAACTCAAGTGTCACGGTGTCATTTGTCGGATAAAAATAAAAGTTTTTTATTTTTATTTACATTTACCTATATATACAATGATGAAAATCTTAAAACCAATTAAAATAAAAACCTAACCTAAACAATATAAAGGTAGACCGTGCCCGTGCGGCATGGTTCCAAGAACCCTAGTTGCATTCCCGCTGGATAGCAATCGCAATTCTCTGCGCGACAATAAAAGCATATAATTATTAATGATTAAATTAATATCTTAAGACATGGTCGTGTGTCAGGACACACGACCATTTGATCTCAAAGTAAGCGCAGCCTATGCTATGGTGGCCGGACAACTCATAAACATACATAGCTACATATTTCTAAATATATATTTATATCGTTAATTTAAATATAATATAAATACTCGTACTCCTTTCATACATACGAGTATATGCACTACGTGAGAATCGAACCCGCAACTTCCGGCTTAGCAATCACTGCCTCTAAATTCTATCAAAGCGACGCAGCAATGCCGCAAGTACTATGGTTGTATATGACTACTTTATGTGATCAAATTTGCTGCTACTAAATTTAAGGCTACGATGTTGATTCTACGCTATTTTTCGATGTCATAATTAAATTTTGTATCGTGATGAGATAATATTATTTTGTTTTGAATTATATTAATAATAAAATAATTATATTTATGTAATTCGTTAAAATATTGAACTTAATACATTAAATACTTTATTATTATTGTTGTCATAATATGATGATTTCTGACACTGGCCGTGGAGAAGATAGGATTTAAGAAAAAAATATTAAAGGCGGGAGTTGAAAAAAGCAAACAACGAAAGCATACAACGAAATATGGAAAGGAAATCTACGATTGAAATTATATTTTATTGAAATGTAAAAACGAAAATGGAGATGAAAGTAATGTTTTATAATAATATATTCGTATGATGTTAGAAACCAAACGATAAACTTTGGAATCACAGTCGCAGTGATTTCATTTATATGTATAGATTGTAGGAAATCACGACAGGAAAAGGGTGAAAACCTCCGTGCGTATACATTCCACATTTCACCCATAGTATCACGTTTCACATTTAATTTCCGCTTTTCTGTTTCAGCCGCATTCCTTGTCAATACATTGTGTATCTGGTTTAATTAAACAATGATTGTAATAAACGATTGTGAGGTCAATAATTACGCTCGAGGTGCGATATAAAGCATAGTGTTTATCGTGGTTTTACTGTGAAATCCTTTGACGTTCATTTAGAACGTAATTATATTTTAACATTAAATATGTACCTGAAATGAATTATATGTAATCTATGTATAGCGCAATATTGGGACCGTTTCGTCCCACACCCAAAATACAACTATGTATAGGTGTACTTAATTACGATTTATCTTAATAAGATAATTCTGAGTATGTAACATAACTACTACGAATTTAGATTATGTTATATAACGGGTACTCACGATTAACAATTTTTGATTTTTTTAAATATATTTGTTTTGATTTTTTAATTGCCGATATTTCAATAGTTTAAAATCGTATACGAATTTAAAATTTAATAAAATCACGACGGTACTTATAAGGGAAATATAATTTATTCGTAATATTTCGCGCTAGTACGATGTGAAGTAACGACTATCAGTCCGTGCAAATCCTAATGAATTACAACACCTCTCCCACGCTGTGTAGTAAAGCTATCTTAAACTAAAGCTTGTTGATTCTCGTCCTCTAGTTACTCCATTCACTCGGATTGGAATTCTTGGTATAAACCAAACCTACGTGAAATTCAGCTTTTGTACAGAATTCGGTTGTGATGCCGATGTAGAAATTCCTGTAGCTCGTTGTATTCAACAATGAAATTCAAATCAATTCTTAATTTCAATATCTATTATATCCAATCAATGTCTAATTTATCTATAAACAAAAATCTAATGTAGCTGTACCAAAAATGCAATCCATCAAAAGACATGCCGTAGGTTACGTCGCCTTTACTGTGGCACCACATAGCCTGAGTTCGTGTATTTCGGTTATATAAATC
The DNA here is from genome assembly GCA_018251015.1 of Phocides pigmalion okeechobee. Classification (NCBI taxonomy): domain Eukaryota; kingdom Metazoa; phylum Arthropoda; class Insecta; order Lepidoptera; family Hesperiidae; genus Phocides; species Phocides pigmalion. The sequence continues at coordinate 18,507 of DWON01000441.1, read as the reverse complement.
AATACATTACAAAGTAGGCAATTATGTAAGATACATGAAATAAAAAAAAGTTTAAAATTACTTCTTACAAAATCTCCAACGAGAAGAGCAAGCGGGTACACACCTCCCGTTAGTTTAAACTTTGGGTAACAATATTGTCATATAATGATTTATAACTTTTCAAGAAAAGCATTGCGCCATTAACAGATTTTGTAAACTATCCATCCATCCATCCGTCAGCCTTTAGGTGTGAACTGCTGGACATGACCTCCCCTAGATGGCATCACTCTGACCTGTGCCCTCTGCGTCCAGCGGTTACCCGCTATCCTCATCAGGCCATACGCTCCTTTTGCCTAGACATATTCTCCCCTCGAAGCGTTTTCGGCCCCATCGATTATTCGTCCTCCGAGCGATGCGGCCTGCCTACTGCCACTTCAACACGCACATTTTGAAAAGTATTTCGGTAACTTTTGTCAATAATTTTATCACTGATTATAATTGGATATACATTAGATTTTCCACTATAACCCTTGCTTAATTTAAATACAGGTCAGAATTAAGTGATAATTTTAAATGTTTCATACGATTAAAACTTATATTGGCCTGAATCATGTTTAACCTAAATTAAATTAATAAAATAACTTAACAAAGCTTTATTATCACTAAATGACATTATTCCAGCGATTCCATTCGTCATGTTTGGATTAATTTAAACTTTCGTTGAAATATTACAAAAACGATCACAAGTAAATTTCCGCCATGAGCTTATTAATAAAAACTATATTACCCTTGTTTACAGCAAAAATAATTTATTTTCAATTCATGATTCACAATATATTCCCTACCGGCGCAGAGCAAAATACACACGGGAACTAGTAAATAAATAAACAACTTCAACGTTGCTTGTATTGATTTAGAAATATTATGTTTACCACAAATATCTTTTGTATTTTCTTTGTTAAGATTGATATTTCAAATAAAAAGTAAGACCCAGATTGCAAAAAAAATTAAAACTAGTGAAACCTTATTTTTCTGTTGTATCACTTGTTGCAATAAACCAATTTTATTTGTACAAACAAAAATGCTTTTCTTTCCATTTTAATTTTCATTTCCATTTCATCCTTTCATTGGTACTATGTCCACGCATAAGCACAACTCAGACTTAGTCAATAACTAAATGGAAAGTGTTTTAAAATAATATTTTATCACTATATTAACATTGACTGTAGATTAACAATATCCCTCAAAAAGCTAGTTCTGTTACTAACATCTGCATTATAATCTTGGTACACAATTTATCATTCTGTTATTACATCATAAAATGTAGTAAGATTATTAAAATAGTCTTTCGACTCGTGTGAGAGTAGCTACATAAACATTTTTCGTGTCTTCAGCCACCTGGCTACAAACATGATATGGGATTTTTTTCTAACATCGTCGAATGCAATAAATTAACCTTACAGTAGCCAACTGCTGATTACGTAATATTATGAGAGACTATATTGTATAATCATAAGATTGTTAAAATCTTTTCATATATAATCAAACCTTGGGTTTCGGTTGCATATGTGCGCTTGCCAGATACACTAATGGCTAGGTGACCATCGTAGCCCTGTGGAATAGGAATGCCTTTACACACCTCAGATTGGATTTTAGTTCGGTTTAACGTTGAATATGGATTTACATGGCGGCAGCAACTAAAATATATAAAATGACAAATACAACGGAACATATAATAGTTAGTAACCGTAATAAACGACTTCTAGTCTCAAACTTAAGATACATTTGTTTTCTATGTAACTCCCATGAAGATAAACCGTAAGTGGTTTTAAAAGAGCTAAGGACCACTTGTAGTAGATCGCAATAGTAACTTTAATAGGAAACGGCCAGAGAATATTTTCCAAATGATGCATAAATAAAATACCGTCAAAGAAGTTAAACTGCAGACGGTTCAAATCCGAAAAGACACATAAAATCTTTAATGTACGTCTCTGTTATTTTCACCAAATTTTCTATAAACTAAACTAAAATATTGCCTGTACAAATTGAATCCTCGATCGCCCTGTTCCCGGGTTTAGTGCGACCGATGCAAATATTTGATAGCGAAAAATGCCGACTTAAGTAGACACTATAATGCTTGCAAATATACTACGAATATGCGGTACTGTAGCATGTTACGATTTTTATAAAAGCAATAAACCTCGAACTGGCGGGGACATGTCTCACATGAAAAAAATTTTTTAAGCTATTTTTTTTTTTATGTTAAATGAAAAAAAAAAATGAAAATATAAAAAATTTACCATACCAATATAGTTAATATTTACAAAGACAAGTATCCTGTTTAATAAAACATCGACAAATTGTGAAATAAATTTGAAGAAACACAATAATTTTTGTCATATATTTCCGTACTAAAGAGGCAAAATGATATAAGGGCATACTGGAATGAACTTGATCAAATTTTTTTCATTTAATCGACAAAATATGTTACTTTGTATAACGTTTGTATTGGAATCTTTACTGTGAAATATATACATAGTATTTAAAAATCGCATAGGGTAAAATCATTTGATAATTTGATTTGCATAGTTCACTAGTGTTTTACTTGAGCACCATTCAACTCTAGGCCTCAAGTAAATACCACTAAAGGTAACGGTATTTACTTGAGGTAATGACTCAATAAGGATTTAGTCATATAAACGGATGAGATTACCGTATTATCTTACTTCATGTTTTAATATATAAGTACTTAAATGAATATCATTTCGAGGTATGGTCTCCTGTCCTACATTATTTTCCAGACATTTATTTAGAAGAAAAAATGTAGCATACTTAAATAATATCAAGTTAATGCAAAGTTGTGGTTGGGTCATTTAATTTGATACTGAAATATTTGTTATATTTATAATTAAATAATTATATAGTTCATTTCAACGAAATGAAGTTTTCTTTCACTGCGCTTTCATGCCACGAATACCTCTTAAATTTAATTAACTTTTCATAGTTTTATGTTTTTCATACAGTTAGCAATTTCTCTTTAAATATCTCTACACAGGACTTTCCAACCCGTCTTTTTATAATACCACCCTTTGCTTTGCAGTATCTAAATGAAATTTTGTTAGGTTAAAAAAAACTTTCTCCTTATTTCTGTACGACTCTCCACACAAATGAGATATAAGATTATGAGGGAGTGGCTTACGACATTATAAATATAAAAATGTAGAGGTGGTATTCATTAGACGTAATCACTTACGTTGATTACACTCCTTATCAATGTTTTTATAGTATCAAAGAAGTAAATGACCGTAACAATTCCATACCATTGAAAGCGTCCACAGCTAAAATCAAACCCATATAATATAGTAACCCTGCCCAGAGCAGGTCACTTGAGGATTGAATTGCGACGTCTCGTGCTTTAGTTTAGTATACCTTCCTACTCCAGCAGCAGAGCTTCCCCAGCAGTTTTTACCACTACTCTTATAAATAGGGAAAATTTTAAACAATTAAAAAAGGAACACGCAGTTATTGCTACAGAACCTACGCCAAAGCTAATTCCAAATGACATATTGCTCGAAAGATGTCCATTAAAAACTGTTGAACATATCTAGGCAAAATGAGCACACGTCACATAATAACTAGATGGTGATCTAAGAACACAGTGGAAAAGTCATGAATGAAGAACGCACATGAATAGTTTGACGTCAATTATGGCACATTTGAGCAGTTTTCCTCAAAAGTCTCCCAGATTCATGTATTTCATAATTTTTCAAATACATGTTCTCTTCGAATCTTCCTCTCCAAATCTTTCATCTCGCTTACATGTGACAATTGCCTAAAGCGCTCCAACACGAGAATAAACAGAGAGGCGTACAGATGGTTTCGGTCACACGATGTAGCATTCTAAAATACAAATAATTTTATCCTCTGTATAAATTGCAACAAAGGAAATAAAACAAGGACAGTTAAAGAACCTGTTTAAATTAAGGGACTAAACCCTTCATTACATTTAGAGAAATTCAGTTGTGTGAACGAAAGCTTATATCTTATACCTTAACAAATGTTTCCAGTCGGAAATTCTATATATATAAAAGAGGAAAGGGACTGATTCAAAGATATAATGAAATTTGATAATTTACAAAATAATATACGAGAATAAGGTTATTTGATTTCTTTTATGGATTTTCTTCAAATACACATAAAGAGTAAAAATGTAGCTGTATGATTTATTCGAATTTATTGTAATATCGACTTTACATGGCCAAAGCCGCAGTAAGTACTAATAAAAAAACTGTGATTATTGAATACAGATTTAAAATCATAAATATTGATATCGCAGTAAGTACTAGAAATAAAAATATCAATAATAAATTTCAAGACTTCATTATATTTATTTATATTGTAATATTTTCTTATGTTGCCTTCAGAATTTTAACTTTTGTTTCAAGAATGTAAAACACACCTCAATGTTTTATAAAATTTGAACTACCAACATAAAAAAAACATTTCGGGTCGGAACGTATCAATTTTTCACGTGAATCCCGTACTCAAATATTTCATTTCAATCCTCTGCCTATTTCTGAGAGCAAACTTTGGCGAATATTCAATTTTATACATGAAACAATCGCTTAAAACTATAACAATTTTTGCTTGTAATAATTTAAAGTACTGAATTCTGTTCAATGTAGTGTGTTTTTTTAACAATGATAATGTGGATAAATCCATAAACTTAACTAAGGTAAATACTATAAGTAATTAAACATAATATTAATGGAAACTTTGACATGCATGAGTGATGAAATGATAATACAATCTTATTACTGTCATTAGATACTTTGAATACGTATTTAACAAGTTCAATTTATAATACTATTTAATAATATACAATTTAAATAAAAAGCAAAATACCAATATATAATTTAATTATTTGGATGCCATTAAAATAATAAATTGTGAACGAATAATTATAAGTATAGAGACCTTTGTAATCAGAATTTGCGCAAATAAATATTCATTTCATTTCATTTCAATATATTGAGAAGAACAAGAACTTTTTCAGGAATTAGCATTTTTTGGAATTAGAATTAGGAATTAGCATTGAACATTAATCATTTTTGATCGAGCGCAAGAGTAAGTATATAAAATAGTTAATTTATATGCATATATAGCTTATATTAATACAAAGTATTGGTGATATAATTACCACTTCATACGGACAACACATTTAAGAATATAGTTTGTGGAGCGTGCACAGGAATTGAACTAATGAATTCCTCCACTGCGTGCTATAATCGTATAATTTAATGTGTATAATTTAAGCAAGCAGTAGTTTACCGGAGATATTCCTTTGTCCCGAACAAAGCGATGTATTTCGCCTTTCTTAAGCAGACTGCCAAAGAACACTGTTACTGTGTGCCATGTTAATAAACCTGATATGCTTAAAGCAACAGTAAATTTGCTTGTTTTAGACAAGCACGACTTACACTATTTAGTTACACACCATTACCTAACATGGCGTTTTAACTCACAATACAAAATTTAAATAAACTACTGTAAAAATTCCGGAGCTCGGATAAATATACAACTATAGTAGCTAATAGATAAATATTTGAACAGTATAATATACTAACAGGACGAATTAAATTTAAAGAGCTAAAGAAAGTTCTAAAAGTAAAAAATAATATTGACATCTCAACTCACATTACCCCCACATTTAGTTGTTGAGGAGTAAGGTATTCTGCTAATTTTGATCGACTCTGCAGTTGTCAATTATCTTTTATCGTGTTGGTATTAAATTTTGCACCGGTCACACCAATAGAAGTTGCTCACATTCTTTCAAAAACTATAAACGAGCTAATAACCATCAAACAATTGAACAGACAGTTTTCAAGTCACCTTTCAAACAAAAACTCAATCAATATCAGTCTACCCGCACACAAGTTTTTTTTATTGTGAAAGAATAAAAAACGAGCATGTAGGCTACCTGATATTAAGTGGTTACTGCAGCCCACGGACAACCACGTCTAATGTCAAATAGAACAGAAGTTCTATTTAAGGATGGACGCGGGTGCGTTCCTACTCTTGAGGGCTAAGATGGTCGCCTCCAATAATGTGTATCCAGCAACCAAGATACACTTTCAACTTACGTACTTTTGTATTTTGTCTTTATATATATTTCAATCGCGATGAAAGATTTGACTGCACGATATCATGTTTATTTCATTTAGCCGTTTCAGACGCGTCACAAATTGTTGGCATTTGTTTGTCATTTATTGTAATTGACACGAAAAACGTAACAAAGTATTTGTTCGCTGTTATCATTTTCCATGAAACCCTGTCAAAATCTTGGAAAAATTCTGGTGTAAAATGAAACCAATGAATGTTTTAATTATTTTCGTAATACCAAATTGACCGATAGCAGTAAATTGCAATTTCACGCTCATTATGTAGGTGGAACCGTAGGGAGGCGGGTGGCACATCCTACCTATGACGTGATTCTCGTCTACCTGTCTGGTTTACAGACACTCAATCTCTGTAAAATTAATAAAAGGCACCTGAAATTTTAACAAAAGAAAAATTCTCTTTAACAGTAATTAACAGCTGAAAGTAAATTAATCAACCATTTATAACAGTGAAATGTAATATTTTTTGGTTATTTTTTATCATATTTTTGCCACTCATCCACAAATGCACGGGCATCTGACATCAAACCTCGACAAAGACTCTAGTCCCATCTGAATATCACACGTGGATGGACTAAACTACTAAACTACTTCAGAGGACTAAGGTGGTCGTCTTGCTTTTAAGTGTAGCCGGCAACCGTTCCTCTCTAACCCACACAAAAGACTTGCTTCACCGCGGATTATCGCGGTGGTACCTCCCCGGTGGAACTGTAGTTTTATTACTAGTGTGAAACTTGTTCGATTAATTGATTTAAAGTTGTTTCTCTTCTTAACTTTAGTCAAAACAAAAATAGTAATAAAATATTTATAAGGCATTTTTGTACCTAATTATCATAATTTCACAAACTAAGCTGCCTCGAATCGTGCTTAGAGGAATTTATGACAAGTTATGACGAAATAAAAATAAAGCTTTACAAAACGGAATCCACTTTCAACCTCTATCACAGGACACATTAATTTTATAATAATGAAAAATCAGATAAAATACAGATATAATATTTGATTGTAACTATATGTTTGGAGTGGCGAGATCAAATAATATGAGGAGTTTTAATCTACTTCTAAGGAACAACTACTTCATCTTCGAGGGCTTATATAATTATTATCTGTCTACAATCCATACGGGGTAAAGGTAATCGCAACGGCCTTATACTCAGAAGACTCCAGAGTCTTGATACAATCCCAGGATTGATTCCCGACCGAGTGGACATCTTAATTATGAACTTAAATACTGTTTAGGGTTTAGATGTTCAATATTGTATGAGTCCATGGTTTTTTAGAAAGTGAGTTTAAAAATATTGTTTGTTAAAAATATTACTTATTGTCATTTTTAAAAGTATCAAACGTATACTTTATTAGATATCACAGCATTCAAACAGAGCAGGAACATGAGAATGAGGTCAAGCTTAACTTAATTTTAAATGGATTAAACCTAGGTAATACGTAATTCGGAACAATTAATGTGTTCAGACCACTTTTACGTTTTCTATTATCTCTAGTATACAACCTTATACTAAACAGCTTAGAATTTAATAAAATATTATATTATTATTAAATTCTACTTCATACAAGAATGTAACCATAATTTTATCGGTTCGGCGAATACCGAATGCTGCCATATACATACAGCCGGGTTTGGTACAGCGACCGCTCCGTAGGTAACACGATATTAGTGTCGGGTCGTACCGTCGGCAACTACTCGTTAGTACTGCATTTTCGATCCTTTGCAGCCATCTTCCCCTGTAAGAGGGTGGTAAGTGGGAAATTGTTGAACGGAAAATTGGTATGTCGATCGGTCTTGGCGTACTCATGACTGTATGGATTCGAATCACGTAAAAGCCTCAGATAAGTTTTAACGAATGATTCCTGTTTTGATATAAATTATCTTTGAACCCCTCTTAAAAGTACAACCAACCTGTATAGTGTGACGGCAAGAGGCGTGACGCTCGGTTATGGTATCACTCTTCCTCTTTGTCCCGCTAATGCTTTCTTTATGTTCTTGTTTAGTTTCATATATATGTTCGATGCCAGATGTTTTTTGATTAATTTGCGTGCGTGGGTGGTTGCACTGCTCATCTCATCCACGGAAACCCAGCTGACGTTCATAAGACTTTATAAATCACCCTGAATCACGAGTTTATTGTCTGAGAGGGGATTTGTTATGAAAATCTGTTACAGGCTCGCGGTCTATTCGCAATTAGCAAGTATTATTTGCTTCATGCTATATGCTCATTCTGATGTTTTTTCTGTAATTAAAACATGCGATAACAGTAAACTAGGTCAAGACCATGGACAGAAGGCTGTGCTAGTTTCCCCAAGAGCATGCTTGTATTAATTTGTAACTTTAAACCATATAGAGCCAGGAATATCCATTACGGTTGCTAATAGCAACGTAACCAAGGAAGGGTGTGTGAGTATGTGCCATTGATATTAAAATCTCAGATGGTTTCAGAGAATAGAAACATTTTTGTTTTTTTTTTTTTCAATTTTTAGAATAAAATGGACCCACGTTCCTTTGTAGTTTCTACCAAGAACTGAAACCCACCACAGATCGACTTGTATGCATTTTTACTCCGCTAGATGTTTTACCAGTAGCTACGTGTTTCCTTCTAAATGTCAAATCTAAAAAAAATCGATTTCAGTAATCATTTTGAGCTGTTCTTATTTTTATTATACAAAAATGGGGTCTTCTAAATTTAAATTTGTCAAATATTATGTCTCTTACATTTATTTGAACTGCATGATATGATACAAAATAAAAAAACAACTAATAAGATATAAAATTATATCAAATAGTTAAACCAAACTGAATAAATGAGATTTCCAAAGAAGTTTATGAAAATAAATATAAAAAAAATTCAGAAGTTAATAATTAAGTATGCAATTTTAATCAGGATTTTTAATTATGAGCACTCGAATGAAGTCGCGCTTACTCTCAAGTGGCGTGTGGATAAAAGTGTGTTTAATTTTCAAATGTGTGCCATTGAATAGTGTCAAATATAATTTACTACGAATGACGTACAACTGAATGGATTTATTAGATATCACAACATTCACACAGAGAACATGTAAATTAGGTCAAGCGTAAGTTAATTTTAAATGGATTACTGACTAGCATTATCAGTATAATTATCATCATTGACTGTACGTGCTACAATTTTACCTACAACAGGCAAACACGTATAGAATACTACAGCATGACTACCAATGCGTGTTAGTGGAAATACGAAAAAATGGAAAACTGTCTTGAATGTTTACTAACCGTTCAAAAGGTCTCCCACAACCACTGCCATCTACGCACATCTTTTTTCCTACTGATGATCACCTATACAATTCGTAGTAGCACTCGGGATTGTTTCAAATTTACCATCTACACAAGCAATATGAATTTGCTTATATAAACTCTTAGCATCTCTGCATAATGGACAGTGACGAAGTGTGATAGCCCACTCACTATCTTAGTACTCAGAAGAGGTCATCCATCTAGGCATGATCCTAGATAATCCAATTTGAGGTTAGATGTCGATGCCAGCCCAGTAGCGTCCACTTAAAATCAAGTGGGCTGGATGCTAACAATTTTTTTGTGTAACATATTTTTTTTTAATATTTACTACAGTTAGATACATAAAACATTTACTGTTTAAAAATACCATGTATCTTACTCAGAAGCAAACATATTCACGAAGTTTAAATAGGTCATAAACTTAAGCAAAGTCGAGCGCAGTCAAAAGTTGGATGGGTGACTTTGTGACAAAAAAACGTTTCAGTGTTGCCAATCCGAAGACATATTAAGCAGTGGATTCTAAGTGTTATTCATAGATAACAGTCGTTTAATCTTGTCGCAAGCTGTATGGACGGTTTGATAACATAATCCCACAGACGGGTTGACCAGTAGATATCCTTGTCGAACACTTAATCCGTAATGGCACAACGTGATAGACTGTACTCGAGGCTTCCTTGAGTTGTAGAAAGAGAAACTTCTCCAAAAGTGGATATATAGAAAGTTGGAATCAGCAGCCAAAACCTCACTTTATCATTAACGCATTAGCGTCCCACAGCTGGGCATGCACATTCACTGGTAGAGTTTTCACGTCTTTGAGAACATTAATGTGATCATAAGCATGCAGATTTCCTGTCGATGTTGTCGTAGGTTGTTAAAGCAACTGATAATTAAAATATTAATGCGCATAAAAGTTCGAAAAATGGGAGGATTCCGAATAACTTTCGATTTTACAAGTAAATAATTACTATTTGTACTATGTAACATGTACCATAATTCTCTTATTCACAAACTATATAGCATAGGTAAACTTACTGAATTGCACTGCAATGTCACTGTTTTGTCGTCGACGTAAGAATGGGAGACCATCTTACATTTTATCTCAAGATTTTTACAAGACATCCTCGTAAAATAAGGAAATTTTGCTCACATGATACAGTTAAAAAGGACCAAATGCAATTTCAATCTCATTTCTGAACTTGGAGACGGCAAATGTTACGCCCAAGGACAAAGATGATTATCCTATTTAAATACGGCACAGAACGTAATTGAAATTGCTTGCGGTGTTTTATAAACAGAAACATATTTGCTTTTTAAATGTGTCATGTCAACATACTACATTTCTTTCTTGTTATAAATGTTATTAGTATTTCTTTATTCTTTATTTGCATGAAAATAAGTCTAAACTATGTATATTAAATTATGAAAAAGCTAAGTTTGCTACATTTACATAATTTTTACTAAAGGCGGGTATACATTATTGGCGTATAAAACGACTTTTATGCTTTTATCAGCTTTTAATGTGTAAAATAAGTACACATCAAAAACACATATTTGATTTTTTGAAATATCATTGGTGTAGTAAAAAACCGTCAGGACAACTGCACGAGGGAAAGTTCTCAGAAGTGTGTGGAATTCCAGTCCTCTCATGGTTATTGTGCTGGACTATGGTTTAATTCTTTTCATTGTGACATTTTCTCTTGTCCAGCTGAACGATAGTAATAAAACGAAGAAAAAGAATAGCATTTGCTGGTAAATAATCCTCTTTTTGATCGGAACTGGAGGATACCTGTGAAAACTAAGTCTTGTCTTATCTTATGCTTGTCTCCCTTTCCTCCCTTTTAAAGTACTAGGAGCACAGACACTATGCGGCAGCAAAGCATTTGAGTCTATTATCTGCATTAGCCAACCGTGCTCTAAATGACTTTGAAGTAATCCCGCAATATTTAATATAATAGTGTTGTATGTATACATGGATATTCGCATTGTATATGCATTGCTAAGTCTACGATGGGCACCTTGCTGGTTAGTAAAGCCTCCAACCACATGTCTACAAACGATTTCTTTTTTTTATCTAGTATTAAACAAATATATAGTCACAGTGATAAGTGGTCACTGCTGCCCATGGACATCTGTAAAAACTTCATATATCCTCTATACAGAATCCTAACTTAATTTGATCACAGATACATTGCTACTCAAGGAGGTTAACACTTTTCCTGTGTTGTACGTACAAATCTGTTTGAATTACGGGCACTCAAAAGTGCTGTGTTTACATCGACGCTACAATACTGGCAGCAGACAATATGTGTGTATTCGTAGATGATATACAAATGGTAAAAAATCCAACATTTTAGCGAACTGTCGACGCATATTTAAAGAAGAAAAAAGCTTCAGTTTAACCTCCCGCAACACTGACCCGATCTAACATATCAGCGCGGCAGTGAAAGTGTTAAGGTGGTCGTTCCACTGTAAAAATAACCGGCAATCACTGGTCTATGAACAAAATGCAAGAATCGTAGCCAAAACGGCTACAAGACAGGGGTAGAATGTCCTCCGCCATATTATACTTGCCACTAATATTTCTAAGTGTATGGGAAAGCTTGCAAGTATATGTAATACAAAAAAGCCTCCACGTGAGTTAGTCGCAGTTGTTTCAGCGAATTGCTAGCTCACGGTACCAATATTCAGTAATTGTGTAAGAATATAAAAATATATAATTCATATTTTAAAATATTTTTTAATTTTGTCTTCCATAATTACACGATCTTATTATTGAAATTTCCATCTTTTTAAAATTTCCTTATAGTGTTCTTAGTTTTAATCAAAAAAGTATCGTCTTTGCTGCATTTACTGGAGCTCTTAATGACATAAATGACAAAGTATATTGGCTCTTTGCCCCACTTCTGTTCTCGCCATTTCCTTCAATTTCTCGGCGCATGTCTGTAGGTCGCCTCCCCCCCCCTCCCCTTCTAAGATAATTGTGCTTTTAACTTCTAATTTATTGAGTGCTAGACTATGTAGCCGCTGGAAAGGCTAGCCCACTTCATACAATCAAGACGGACATCGATGCATCCTGTTCGAATAATGTTTATTCAGTCTCATTGAAAGGTCTTGTGGTACTGATGTATTATTTAAACTAAATGTTTAACTTGTCGAAATAGATGTCTAAAATAATACATAAAGAAATTTAGGATGACAATGCTATGTTTTCTTTGTCTTTGTTTTATTTTTTATCTTATATTCAATTATTTTACACGGCTGTCATATTCAAGTAAAATTAGCAACTGTAGACAGTCATCAAACTCAGTAAACACACTAGAATGAGAGACAACGTAATGTATATATATATATATATAGGCTGAGACAAGGTCTGCTTGGGACTAAACAAAAACAAAGACAGGTCGAACAGATTATGTAGCAGTGCTTCTATAGTTATTAATCTCAATATAAATGACTACTATAACTTTACACTGATAATATATTAAATTAACTTTGACTTTAAAATGTCAATGAATTGAAACTTGAAAACAAATTAATGGAACAAATATTTAAACAGATGTGCCGAATAAAATAAAAATATATTTTTTGTTTCTCTTTCTAGATCACAGACTCTCTTAAACGTATACGTGCGGGCAAGAAGACGTCTCGCTTCGCAGAGGACATTGATTTCGAGAATAGCGTCGCCAACCTCGAAAATCGAATGAGGATTTCTGACAAGATTCTCGAGTCCGTGGGCATCGGTCAGTCGGATGTAAGCAGCGCCAGACGGGCCTTGCTTGAAAACGAAGAACGTACAGAGAAACGCATTGCACGTAGATTGAACGAGGATAGTTCTCTGACTAAATGGACAGCGCTCAAGAACGCGGCTGAAGTGAGTGATGAAAGTTCTGCTGCACTGAGGGCGAAGGCTTCACGGGCGCGTCTTTCCGACTTGGAGGACGAGATGGCGGAGCTCACAGAACGCAACGCCGCCAGAGAGAAGCGCGCCGCCCGTCTTCGGGCGCTCGTTGCAGATACCGACTCATCAGACACGACGGTAGCCGCTTCTAAAGTTACGATTCGTGCCGAAAGGGAAAAGAAACAAGTCACCTTCTAAATACTTTCATTAGTAAAATACTTGAAACCTTTCTTCGAAAATATGCTAAGCATTAAAGGACGCAGCTTTTATGGTTTCTTGACATACCTAGATAAGTTTGCTAGAATGTGTGCTCCTGCATTTCTCATTGTACAAGGAACGAGTAAATGTCTATTTTATACTTCGTATCTATAGAGAATAAAGTTTTACATATTCCCGTGTTTTATTTATTTGATGTAAATTAAATGTTATGTCAAACACAATCAATCCGTATTATTGCTTCGAATGAAAACATAGTAGTAATGTAATGAAATTTAATGTAAAATAACAAAAAAACTATTACAAGTAATTTTAAGCTACCTAACTTAAACTGCATAAGATGACATAAACAGCGCGCCGTATAAATATTGAATCCATTTATAAATTATGATTGCATGCGCTCTATTAGAGCAACCTTATGTGTTCAGCGGCGGCACTCTTATTTAAAAATTACACTATAGCAAGCGCCACCAACCTACAACACACAGTTTACATATTAAATATTTTTACCATGCGTTCAAAATTTCAAAATGTAACACTTCAACCAAACTATACTCTATTACCGGGTGACTGCAAAATACGTAACTCTTTTGAATTCAAATAAACCAAACAGTGACGCTATTAACTTTAGGAACTTGTTTAACTGTGAACTTATAACGAATTGCGAGTTGAGCCGGATCATAAGGCAACTTGTAGCATATTTTCGGATATCTCTCCGACAGGGATTTTTCAACTATGAAGTATAATACGTTACCAGGACATATTGTAAAGTTTATGTGTTTATACAAATTTATGCTTTTAATCTTAATCATGTATTACAGACAACCTTATATACACAGGGTATTATAAGAATTGACTTAGCGGGCAAACAAATGAGTCTTCAAGCGTCTTTATACTCTGTTTGCATTTTAAAACATCATCATCAAAACCTTCTGCCAAGTTCGGAATTCAATTTTTCAGTTATCTACAAACACATCCTGGATTTCTTGCCATTATAAATTTGGAATTATATATATTTCATATATTAAGGTTACACGAATTAAGTAAATAGTAAAGGTAAGAACGGGTAAATTATTTGTAGTATAAACTCTAACAGTATTCAAAGTGGTAAATCATTTAAATAGATTCAGTCAATTTTGCGTACCTTTCACCTTGTGTTGATTCATGTTGAATTGTTTAATAGTAATTTGAATACGACTTACAATAAACTGAAGCTAAATAACTATTTGACCTTTTAAGTGTTATTGTTGTAGCTCATTTAAAACGTGTTAAACAAAAGGGGTATTTTACAGAATATACAAGTTCCTTAAAATAACTCTTTGTTACAACACCTAGACGAAAAGCTCTATTCGACACAATTGTATAAAAAGAACTGCTTATATATTTTGTCTTCTTAAATTTTCATTATTTTATGCACGTAAAAGGTAACGATGGTATGTGAAGTGTTTACTATAGCGCCATCTGTAATAGTCTTAAGTAATTAACAGAATAGAAGACCAGACCATTATGATAAAAACAATGCCATCTATTGTTTAATTGATAATTTAAACAAAATGCGCACGAGTGTATTTTTAATCTTGGCAACATCTGGTGGTTAACAGATGGCGTTGTATGTGTAGTTTTATTAACTCAAATAACACGAAGCTGAAATGGCACTATGGTTTTATGGTAGTAGTGCAACTACATTCAGTTACAGCATAACTTCGATGATCATGTAACGAGACTCTCTTGACGCCGGAATGTAACGTAGGGGGTACTCTGTGAGTTTATAAAGAGAATAAGCCCTTGGTGACTTTTAACACGTTACTACCACACATAATCCTGCCTTATAACATCAGTTAACACTTTCTTGTTCTGGTAGCAACACATTCGTGACCTTCCTGTGATGGAATCCCATCGATATTTTATGAAATAAAAGTAGTAAACAAGAATGTATATCGTTTTATGGTAAGTCACTATAGCCCATGGCCCTATAACCAACTGCATATACAAGAGAAATAGCACTTTCAAGTCGATTACCTATTGATTGCTACGCCTGGGTATTAATATGGTCACCACATTCGTAAGTTAGACGGCAACCACAGTTTACTTTAGTAAAAATAGGTACGGCGCTGGTATTTCTCTGGATAAACTGTAGCTTGCAATCCTTTCTAGGACATTTTACATATGATTAAAGGCGGTTATAAGCGTAGGACACTAATCTCGTGCACCATGTGACTGTTACAAAAAAATGCAATTAGGGGATAATTAGCATATGAAAAATTTGTTATCGAGGGAAGAATGAATTAAATATTGAGTGGCATAAATAAAAATATAGACTTTCATTAATAAAATAAATATGTTTATACATTACTTTCCTGATTACGTTAATGTATACTAAAAACAAATATATGACAAACTATTAAAGAGTCGTAAGAGGTAGTAGAGACGGATGATGATGGCATAACGGAGAGTGATGTTGTTTAACATCACGCACTATAATATTAATTTGAAGGCGCGCTAAAAATTTACATCAGAATAAAGGTCTTGCCCGATGAATTCATGCTAGCCTATAACAGCTAGAAGTAAAATAATTGATAGAGCTTTAGGTAAGTTCCTATGTTATATGGATGATATGATATGACTTTTTTTAAATTACAGCATATCAGCTTCAACGTATTATAAACAGAATTTTTCGAACATTTTTGAAGTAAGTCAATTCAATCTAAAGTGTAAAAAATCGACACCTGAATACTGCTTAGTATCTTACTAGTACATTTTAATGAAACAGACATTTATTAGATAATTCCATGTATCTTACCATGCTGTTAACGCTTCCCCTACGGCGTACCACAATGCTGTGTATTTTGCGACGTGACGCGCTTTCGGCTTATTCAAGCCTGTGTTTTAAGTAAAATGCTGTGTTTACTTCGGCGCTAC
Source organism: Phocides pigmalion okeechobee (assembly GCA_018251015.1). Classification (NCBI taxonomy): domain Eukaryota; kingdom Metazoa; phylum Arthropoda; class Insecta; order Lepidoptera; family Hesperiidae; genus Phocides; species Phocides pigmalion. The sequence continues at coordinate 2,033 of DWON01000441.1, read as the reverse complement.
AAGACTGTGGGCGGATATTACGTCTTTGCATTCGTAGATGATAAGCAGATGCTATAAAATACAAAGTTTCAGTGAACTGTCGATGCATCTCCAATCTAGGTAAATAAGCTCCAGTTTTTCCGCCTCTCGCACTACTGACTCGATCTAATATATGCGCGCAATTAAAGTATTAATTGATTTGTGTGATACAACACAATAATGCAGATCTCCGTCGCCAATATCCGTTCACACAAATCCGTTGCTTTGAGCGGTTTCGAACCTAATATTGTTGTTTACTTGTGGTGAACCGAAACTTGCTTAAATTCATGTTTAACGTACCCATATAAGGAACTTCGTGTCTAAGATATAGTATGTTGGAAGAGTAGCAAAATGAGTATGTAACCTTTTTGTCAGAAGAGTAGCAAACGAGCTTGCAAACCACCTGATGATAAGTAATCGCAGCCCATACACATTCACCTTCAACCACAAATACGACCGAAATCCTATTTGTGCTCGATCGTAGATACGTTGCTACTCTTGAGGACTAAGACGGTCGCCTCGCTTCAAAGTGTAGCCGGGAATCGCACCTCTCCAACCGAAACACAAGTAATGTTTTACGGCGGATTATGAAGGCGACGGAGGTACCTCCCCAGGCGAACTATAGTACTTCCACTAAAAGCTATTTGATATTGAATTATTTCTGCAGCACATTGATGACCACATCAAACCTGAAACAGGACTGAAATCGTCTCGCTTTTAATAGTAGCCAATAACCATCATAACATAAGTTATATGTCAGTTTAAGTGTCACTTAAACTAAAATACATGTATTCCTTCAGGTCGCATCATGCGGGCGACTATGATATCTCCTCAGCCAAACTATCGTCAAACACCATTAAAAATATTTAAGTGTGTACATATCAATTTTAATTCTTTTTATTCTATACCCGTTATAACACAATTGTCACCATGATGGGTTAGGACTAGAGCTTCCAGTTCATTCTCAGCCATAAAATTGAAATCATTTTAAGAAGTGTTGTTTAAAATTATTTGTCCTATATATAGCCTCTCCCTGGTTGTGAAAAGTAAAAGAGATTTAACCTTCGCGTAACATTTTTTAATTATATTTTAGTAGTTATAGGAATGCATGTATCATTTTATTCGTATGGTCTAAATTATCATGTTTTCCTAATTATTAAAAATAAACCTTATAGAGAAAAGTTTATTTTAATATCCATTAAAATAGATGTCTTGGTATTTGGAAATCAAACCGATGTTTTATGAGGCAACAGCTGTAAACTTCCTAACACAAGTGTTATTACACTTTTTTATTAAAACGCAAAGTATGCATAAGTTTAAATTTGTATACCATTGGTATCAGTACTATTACATCGGTACATTGGTATTGGTCTCGATACAAGCATCAGTAGCTGCAAAAAAATTTTTGTTGAATGTTTAATGATAGCCGAACTCAGAAACTGGCTAATTGAAAATATTATTAGTTAACAAAACTCACACAATAAAAAATAAATAATAACACGAATGCGGCACATTCCACGAATCAATATTGTTAGTTAAAAAGACGTTAGTAGATTTCAACATCGACATCTGGATAAACAAAATGACGATTTATATATCATTACTTTACTGGCTATTGTTCCAATCCAGTCCGGTATCGAAACTCAATCTGTACAGAAGAAGATACCAATCCATTTGTATATCCAAAGCTTTGTGTTTCAGTCAAGGTTTGCCCACGGCTGTGTGCTTGCACGTCTGTCTGAGAATCGATTACTCGTAGATGCAATCAGAACATATGCAATGCGGACAAAGTGATATGTAGTTATATGCGTCTGCACAACATGTCCTACTACGTAATCATTAAATTACTTTATTACTTATACGCGTTTTTTTAAATTTGCCCATATTTTCCCGGTTAACATTTTTCTTTTTTTTACTTCTTTTCAAGATATTGTGGGTAGTATATGCAATACTATGTTAAATAATAAGACAATATTGACTATTTTTATTGGAAATAGGGGTAATATAAACAAAAA
>DWON01000440.1:0-33674 GCA_018251015.1 Phocides pigmalion okeechobee | reverse complement strand
CAATACATGAAGAACATGTTGCTTTACGGCGGGTTATGAGGGTGGCGGTGGTACCGCACCGGGCGAGCTCTAACGGCGCTACCACCTGCTCTACCACTTTTTGCACATACACGTTTAACAATAATTGTTAAACACTTTTTTATATTTTATCCTGACGAAAAGACAGATGAGCCACTTGATTCAGTCACTGTCGACTATGGACATTTGCAACACCAAATGAGTCGCCAATGCATAGCCTGCTTTGAAGGAGAACTCTCTTTCCTCGAACGTTATTATTAACCATATATTTAACCATAATGCTCAGGGAATACCTCGGAAAGTTCATTTCACATCTGTTGGTTCCACTTGTTCAAAGATTACTGGTTGATTTGCATTGAGTGACAATGGAGTTATACATATTATATCTCGGAAGGGTTGCAAAGGAGAGTGCAAGTCACCTGAAATTAAGTAGTCGCTGCAGTCCTTATACACCTAACGCAAACTCAAATAGAACAAATTCCTCGCTGTATTGCATTGTACATAGATGCTGGTCATTTATTGTTAAATTCTGTCTCCAGGTCATGGACATCTACAACCAACTTCAAAAAATACTAAATTCCTGTCTAACGTCGTGTAATTACTACTCCTGCGGAGCGAGATGAAACATGTAACCTGAGGTGTGAAATGTATAAGCAACCTATCTGCAAAATATCAAGATTCTGGTGTGCTTTGACTGTGCCTCGATTTTAGTATCTGTCAATCACCTTACATTTTTATATTATGTCTACAGACTATTAAAGGCTCGGCTTGAAAGCATTTCGTAGGCTTTGTATTCTAGTCCTAACAGGCAGGTATTAAGCTGTAATTACAGACAGCGTTTATAAAATGTCTATAAACAAAAGTCATGTCAGTCATAATTTTAGGTCAAAGTCACGCCACTCAAGTCCAACTTTGTCGGTTATTCTATGCAACGGATAATTAAACTATAGAAAGGCTGGTATTCAGCATTAAAACTGCATCAATGGTTATGTCCTAATCTATGCAACCGCTAATTGTCCTAGAAAAGAGAACAGAACTAATTACGCTGCTTATAAAATAAAATTGTAACTTGTCTCTGTCTGTACTTGGTACGTATAAAAAACAATTATTAGGGGTCTTTATTAGCGCAACAGTTTTTTGTAACGCCTCTCTGGAAGATAAGAGAAAATCTATTATTAGGAGTCCTTACCACAACAGACCCTAAAACAATGGTTGTTAGAATTTTTGTCTGCCTGTCTGTTTATTTGTGCATGCTCGCTAATTCCAAAAACAGCTTAACGAATTTTAGAGTGGTTTTCACTAATATATTGCAGTTAGCTTCACTCAACATTTAGAGTTCGTTTCATTTCAGTTGGTCTGTAATTAAAGTTATGTGAATTTGAAAGTAACGTGAAAACATTTGCCTTTATAAAATCTTGAAGAACAGAAAATCGAAACCAACCCGAAATGAAAACGCGTGCAGAAAAAAAAAGAAAATGAAATCACGGGCCGTAATTAGTTATAATTAAACTTAAACAGATACAGAGAATGATTGGAATTGGTATCAAATATGTTTTTGTGTGAGAAGAGTAGCAAACGAGCGTGCACGCTGCCTGATGTTAAAAACACGCTGCAGCCCATGCACATGCAATCTATCTGAGTTTGTACGAGATGCATTGCTATTCATGAGTACTAAAAAGGTCACCTCGCTTGTAAGTGTATTAATTATGACATCATAATGGAATGCAATAGATGTGGTAGGTATAAACTTTAATTCTGTAAGAGCTAATATAAATACAAGTCATAGTTATCACTAATAACAAACCTTTAGCATTATTCCAAATGATATTTTACAACACTAAACAAAATACCAACACTGAAGACAGAGGTGCTTAACTTGCAAACTTTTCAATACAATGCGGCATTGAAAAATGAACCTTAAGTGGTACTAATTAGACTCAAATCAAACGCAGATGTAAACTAGTTCTTGATCAGATACTATCAACGAGGTTATCCAGCGGAAGAGTGCAGAATAGCAACCGAGCGATCTCTGATACAACTTGACATTCTAAATGAATTACGTACAATAGAAAATAAACCTTCTGCGATTGTAATTAAGTTCATATTTACATTACTCCAAGGTTGTAACGTGATTGCAAGAAAAACAAGACCCTGGTTAGGTGTCATAAAACAAAAGCAATAACTAGATAATTTCATTTACATTCTTTAGTCTAGACTATACTATATCGAGCGCGTACTCATGTTCTAGTATTTTTTTAATAATAGGAAAATAGCGAACAAGCATGTAAGGAATTTAAAGTTAAACAGTCGCTGCAGTCCATGGACGTAGATGCCTTACTATTCCTAAGGACTATAATGACTTCGATGTGAGTGAAGCCGGCAACCTAAACAAGAGTAGCTTCACCACAGAGTATGAGGGTGGCAGTGGTACCTCCCCTGTCAGACTATATTTGTACAACTTTTTATAAAAGTAGTGTGTAGTTAGACTGTTTGTAAAGGAGAGACTGTATAACTCTACCATCTTATATTACATTTAAAAGCCTTCAAAGTATCAACAAAGATCACATCATTGATCTCGATCCGATATAATTTTCCATTAATATTAATTAACTTTAAATAAGCCACCTTAATTGGCAAATGGTTAGTTAACCATTAGAACAAAGTACAAAGTAACTCCAATTATAACGAATAGCTGTAATCATAATCAGATAGATTGGTATGCGTTTGATTTCGTCACTTACCTTAGTCGTTGCTGCATCACGCTTCACGAAACAAATGTATGTATGTTTTTTTTATTCTTCCCCTGGGCGTACATCAATGCTGTGTAATTCGCGGCGAAACACGCTCGCGGCTTGTACACACCTGTGTTGTACTTACTAATCCGTATGGATTACGAGCGAACAAAAGTGTTATGTTTACGTCGGCGCTGCAAGACTGGGCCACACTACGTCTGTGTATTCGTAGATGATACACAGGTGCTAAAAAATAGAATTTTTCAGTGAGTTGTCGGCATATCTTTAATCTAGACACATAAGCTCCAGTTTAGTGCCGCATCTAATATACAATACTAATATATGAGCTATAATATAATACATCTAATATATGAGCGCCGCACTCAGTGTTCAGTAATAGTTCAGTTTATAATGCATGCATACATACAGACACACATACATGCATACATACATACATACACACATACATACATACACACATACTATAAGAGGTCAATATATGTAAAAAAGAAAGGCGATTGAGACTCAGACCCAAGACACATATCCGAAACCACTGTACTAGAATTTAAAAATATGTTTTTGCACCAAAAAATAAATTTTGGAAATTCCACCCCTACATACAATACAATAGGGGTTGAAATGTTTTACGAATCCATTATATCTACTTCTGCGTTAGTAAAGTTTCTGGTAAAAGGCAATCGAGCGGCTAGCGTTCTTGGCACCATGCCGCATGGGCACGGACTCCCTTTCGATTGTTCCGATTAGGCTTTTTATTTTGATTATTATGATTAGTTTTAAAATTTTCATTATTATAAACAATAAATGTCTTACTTCATATTGCCTGTTGTTCGCTGCGATTTATCATTATTGTAATTAATAAATACCTTATCTCATAGCGTCTGTTATTCGCTCGCTCGAAATAAAAGTGTCATTGGTTTTATGGAGATTGTAGATAAGTTTGTAATGTCCCCGTGAAATAGTAAACAAGTCGTTTCGCCACCACGTTAGGTACGGGTAACGGTCTATTGTTACATTTATCTCTTTTGTATGGTTCTACTGTGGCTCCATTAATCAGATTCTACTATTTGGACCGATTTATTTATTAACTGCAATAGATAACTCAGGTGCTAATCAAGATTAAGGTGTTGCGAAAGAGATTTATAAAATTCTGTATTTATGGTTGCTAATACTTAGTTAACAATTTAATAGTGTATATAACAAATTCAATAGTGTATATAATACAGCGGCATAAATGATGTAATAACAATCAAAGATTATAAGATTAATTATTAGAGTTAAAACCTTTCATAGAACCGTAAATTTTAGTGGCAATACTACCACGCCTATTTCGCTTAAAAATAGTAGTGTTACACTTTTTGTTAATCTTTAAAACGGGTCTTTGTCACTGTAACGATTATGATGCCCTGGTAACATATCTTAAAACTATTCGTGACGAAACGAATTCGTGAAGAAACACTTGTCAATTACACGTGTATGATCTCCTGAGGACTAAGATACCCGCCTTAAAAATGTGTGGCCGACAACCGCTCCTTTCCAACCGAAACACAAGAGTTGCTTTACAACGGATTATAAGCGCGGCGGTGGTACTATCCCGGACTATCCGATCACCACGACGTAACGAAGTTCGTTTAGAAAACGCTATTATTACGATTCGTACGATGTTGTAATGTTTGATTCACTTTAATCTACGTTTTCTTCTTAGTTCTATTTAATAAAATGAAATATTGTATTTAGTATAAGTTAAGACACTATTCATTTGAAAACGAAGCTCGCATCACGATTGTTATGCATAGAATGGAACGCGGGCACCAAGGTCGGCCGTACGACCATCCACAAACATTCCAAAATCCGTTTGTATCGAATGTCGTCCATTTTGCGACACAAACATACGAATGTACGTCAAATACTGCTTTATATGTAAATTGTGTATATAAATACATTCCTATTCCGTCTTTGGCTATAATTTTTGTTTACAATAAAATAAATATAATTTGTCTCATTCGCAAAGTAACTTGATTATTTATATGAACCGTTTTGTTTTTATTAAATACGACAAACATGTATGCAGTCTACACTACACTAATACAGTATTGCCGCCCAAAAATGTCATAACCATAGCCATATATCGTTGAACAGGATCCCATTTGATGATCTAAAGATTGATCACAGTTGGTACTTATGAGGAAGATGAACGCTTTTTAAATAAGGTAACATCAAAAGATTTAGTCATATTTAACAGAATTATTTCTGAACAAAAAAAATATTTCCACATAAATAAAAACGTATAACAGATAACATAAAAAAAATAGAAAAGAAAGAGAAAAATTCAAATAGCAATATCTTTAGAAAAGGTATCTGATAAAAAATGGGTAACTGAGACTGAAAGTTCTTTCAATAATAACATTATAGTAAATGCAATTTTAATTTGTATATTTGAAGAATATCAATGTTATCATAAAGTAATAGTCGAGACTTTGGAATTTAAATTTATTTTCTCAAACTTCATAAATACATTTCAAACTGCAAATAACTAAGATCAAAAAAGATATGCAACTGAGATGATTTGATTTCAAGAATGAATATTTCTTGAATGGAGCGAGGTATTTTAAGTCGAAAAGTAATATTTTCGTTGATTTTTTCACAATACAGCAATACAATAGACTATTCCGCGCGAATCCAACACAATGGGACCTATTCATTTTATTTAATATCTGATTTAAAACGTAAATTTTCACAACATATCTAAACAGTGAATCAACTTGTTGTTTACCGACAACAATTGGCGAGGAACACCCGTTCGACCGGGGAGGTACCACCGCTGCCCTCATAATCGGCCGTAAAACAGTTCTTGTACTTCAGTTAATAATCGACGACAAACATAATTTTAGTTCTGTTTGGGACTTAATGTTGATGTTCAACGATTTTCACTTACTTCGTGAACTAATTTTGAGGATTCTTTTATTTATATGAAATCGCCGTAAGACTAATATTCACCCTCCTCCGTCCACCATCAACCTTTGAACCTTTGGTAAAACTCGACTTGGAAGTTACCACCGCCTCCATAATCGTGAAACAATCCTTGTTTTGGTTGGAACGGTTTCAGTTAGTTTGGTTCGATTGCCGGCTACAAACGAGACGACCATCTCAGTCCTCGGGAGTAACAATAAATCTACGTAAGACTTTCGATATAACTACGGTTTGTTAGAGATTGAACCAGGATGTCCATGGCCTACAGCGATCACTTAACTTGGGTGGTCTCTATATTCTTTTATTCATGTCAAAAATACCTTTAACAATATATAATAACAATCCTTCTAATTGAATAAACCGATTATGATGATAGAAAAAGCGATATGATAATTCAAAGTACTTTATATTAATTAATATCACAAAAAATGCCCGAACAGATGGATGTAACACCGACATGATAAATAAACTTTTTGTCGTCTTCGTTATTTCATTAGAGGTTTACCTTATTTGGAAGGCCATTTACAAAAGCGACCGGATCCACAGGCGGAGAGGTAGTTAAAAAAATCTAATTACTAATTTCAGTTTAGATATTTATTTTGGCTAAAGATTTTCAAAAATCAATTGTTAATAAAATAACAATATATTATATGCAAACAAATTTGGAAGTCCAGTCTACTGTGTTTACACATGTGGAGTATTTAAATACAAAAAGTGTTTTGCGTGTGTAACTGCGGGCCCTTATGTTATAAAGACTGAAACGTGCATGACCCCACGATTTGCTTTTTTAATAGATTTGAAATTCAGTAACACAGCTATCCGGACTTGAATGAGTCGCAAGATAGTAAGTACACCCTTTGCACGTTTAGCAGTTCCTGTTTTAATCAATAAATGGATGATTAAACGTCGTCAGTGGCCATATAAAAGATTTTAAAACGTCTGACGGTAGATCAGTGATTCATACTCCCAACAAAACATTGGAACAGGTAGGCTCCAGACATTTTCCAATTGAGAAGGCTTCAATGCTCAAAGTCCCAGTAGGACATTTAGAGACAGCCGAACAACAATTACATTGTCATCTGTAGTTAAGATATTTTTACCTTAACCTCTTTCTTTACAAAACAATAGCCGCACCAACTGAATCACTAATTGTCTTAATTTTCTACTAATTGCGCAAATCATGGCATCTTGCGCTCAAGTTCACCGCCAACACTGACAACAATAGTGAGGAATTGAACGAGTGAGGTCGCGTGCTTTGTGCGTATGTGGGCGGCACTCAACATTGGGATACAGTGTTAGCGCTACATCAGACGGACTGCACGCTCGCAGTCGTTGTTAACAGGCGAACTGCACGTATAGTCTACTGAGAACTCTACTAAACACTCAAATAAAAAAATTATTCTATAAACTATACTATAAAAATATAAACTACACACATAATAATATACAACAAAATGGTACAGTATATAATTATATGTAAGATAAGCAGTTTACAAATTAAGAGGGCGCAAATGAATATACATGCATACATATGATTTTAAACTAATGTTTTCACGGATTTCATACATTTTACTATGTAACGTTTTTTCGATAAGTTGAATTGTATACATTTTACATTGGTTTGTCAGACTGGACTAGAGAACTCGTAGATTAAAAATTCAATGCAAAAGTTAGCATAGATATGGAACAGTTTAGGGTTAGTAGCATCATCATCGTCACATTTGGGTAGATTTTTTTAACCATAAATTTTGTTAACATGAAACTTTTTTTAATTCACTTTGTATTTTTTTATTGAAATTTTATTGGAAAGTCCGTAAAATGCGAAAACGTTTTTGCATCTCCCACAAAATACAAATTTCATGTAAGTTCCTTTAATTCCAGGGTTGGATATGAACTGCGCGCAATTAATAATTGAGAACAGGCGTCGACAACTCATGCCGGACAACTGCAGCATTCAGCATGGAATCTCAATCTCGGCCACTCAGAATTACAACTAGAGTCAATAAGTCGCTCTAATCCGATGAAATAATTTCATATTAAAACGTTTTTATTGATGAATAAAATATTTAAATTCTATTTGCAAACATGACGTCCGTGTGATAGAGCCTTAAGTGCACACTCGTGGAATATCGAAAAATCACAAGTCATAAAATAAAATGCAAATCCTACGCTGTAGGTAAACGTGAACATATCATTGGCGCTAACGATGTTTGAGATAGGTGAAACAAAATCGTAAATGAGGTCATCTAAACAAATAAATAAAGTCGAAATATGTATGATTTCAAAATAAATGTCGTTTTGTTTGTCCATGCAGTTTTTTATAAAACTATGTATGATAAACTATTCATTATTTTTAAAGATAATGCGAATTCGGGGAGTTACCACTAACGCCATCATAGTTCGACGTAAAGCAAATCTAGCGTTTCCCTTAAAAGTTTCTTAGAAGCAAAACGACAATCTTATTTCTGACATGTAGCAATGCAACTACGTACGACTTTAGATAGGTCCTCCGACCAATTTGAAGGTATTTGTGTCAATGTCCTTGGGTTGCTATGATCACTTAATATCAGGTGGCCTGCATGCTCGTTTGCTTTTTTCGTTTAACAGCGATTTTGAATAACAAAAACGTGAAAACTTGTGGATCGTTTGAGTACAATTTTGAGATAAACAGGGCTATATGACTGAACTGAACTACATAAAAGCATAGGATAAATCATTTATTCTAACACCTTTTAAAAATTTACCTCGGTAATAGTGATTGAGGAAACACTTCAAAACTTCCTGCATGCTTAACACTTTCCCTGCGGCGTACAACACTGGATGTATTGCGCGGCGTAACGCGCTTGCAGCTTATGCACACCCGTCGTGTACGTAAAAATCTTTAGGAATTACGGGCGAACAAAATGATATTTTACGTCGGCGCTACAGGACTGGGGCGAACATTACGTCTGTATATTCTGAGATGATACTCGACTATTCTTAGCGAATAGTCGGCGCATCTTCAGTCTAAAGAAAACAGTTACAGTTTACTGGCCGCCTCCCGCAATACTGACCCGATGTAATATATGAGCGCTGATATATTTTCTTTGTTCCACATAACTATTGATACATATGCACGTAACATTCGATGTAATACTTTGAACAACGTAATTGGCATCAACTTCGCAGTGCGCCGAATGACAGCTAGCACAGATTAAGTACAGCACGCGAGCCTTACGCAAGCCTACATTTTTCAAGAAAATCACCGGTTTGTGCACGTGCTGCGTTGCGAAAAACGAGAGTTCGTTAAGGTCCTAACTAGTTCCTTTATTGGTTGATCTGTGCAATTCACCTGAATATTTACTGGTCGTTTTAAGCAAATATTAAACTCTATTGGTTTAGGAAATGATAGGAAACACGAGTTGATATTTAAGATAGTCCATAAATGGAGATTCTCTACTTGAACCTTCTAGGCATATTCAGCATATTTTTGACATTTATAAGGTTTTGAGATTTGCATATTCTATATATGCACCTGACGCAAATTGAACACATCTCAGAATTAGTAATTCGCAAAAAAGGGAGAATATTTTTATTCATAATATATTATTTACAGAACTCTAATTGAACGTTAATAAATAGGTATCGACTTGTACGGTGTTTCGTTTTGAAAAAGAGAAAAATGTGCACTCTGGTTTAGCACTAGCAAAATGTAAATTATAAAAAAAACATCATTTGATGAAAAACAAAAATTCGCATTCCTTCCTTCTAGATATGTTGTAAGATATTTTCAAATGTTAACCAAATATAATTACGAGGGCCAAACTGAAAGTTTTTAGAACTGGCCACTTAAAACATTATATTAAAAAAATAAGTTTAAATTTTGAAAATAGAACTCAGTGAAAGTGAAGTTTGAAAGCCATTAATTAACAATAGGTGCGGTTTTTAAGTGCGAAATTCAATCGGGTTACAAGCATCGGAAGACTAAGAAATAGAGTAAAATACTCGTATGTCAAAGACAGAACAAAATATATCGAATTTAAAATATCGTATTCAATTAATATGGTCAATTAAAAATACACATCGTATTATGTACAAATAATTTATATTTTAAATACAATAATGAAAACCTTAAAACTAATTATGGTAAAAGCCTAACCTAAACAATCTGTGAAAGAAACCCGTGCCCATGCGGTATAGTGCCAAGAACGCTAGCCGGATTCCCGCGTTGAAGAGGGATCGCAACTGCGCGAGATATGACCCAGCCCTCCTGTCACCAGCACCGTCGATCAAACATGGGATTAATTGTTTAAAAAAATAACGTGAAACATGTATCGGAATACAACTCGGAAATATTAAAAAGAAAATATTACGTAAATATCCAGTGAACGTAGCAGGAAATATAATCAGACCCGACCGCCGTTTTCATAACACGAGCGGTGTATAAAATCAACAAAAACCGCGACTAAGTACTCAAATAGCACGTTACCATTGTTAATCTACGATAAAACAATACCACAATGGGCACTCGGATTTATGACGACAATGGAGCGTTCGAATGCCTTTGAGTTTTTAAATCTAAAAGTAACTTTTTGTATTCACATTAGATGATGATTGTAGTAAGTACCTATGTAGTTACAAAGTTTAATTCTGTTAGAACAAGATTTTAAATAAAGCTGAAGAGATTAATATTTGATCAGTACTCAGAAAAGAAAAAGCTCCTTTATAGCATTTCTTCGTAGTGTGCCTGCATTCTGTCCGTCCGTCCGTAGCTGTTAGTGCATATTTTGACACCCATAATAAAATCTTGCCCTAATCCATGAAATTTGGCAGTTTGTCGAGTGAAACCGCAAACACAGCTAGTAATGTATTACACATTTTTATATAACCGGGCACATTTTAGGTACATTTGGTACATATGTGTTAGAATCCATACGATTATAGTTTTTTGGGGTCAAAAATCACATTAATTTCTGGAATGTAAGAAATATTGTTCTCTATCACATCATTCTAACTTTCTGAGTATAGGTAGGTTCAAAGCATATTTGAGTAAGTATGAGTTGTACATGAAGCTAAGAACTTAGTAACAATACGGTAAAGACGGTAAAACACAGACATTTAGTGCATATTAATATTCAACACACAGCGCTCAGATGCTTGACTGATTCAAGTTTCCGTTCCAAGCTGTAACTCACACAAATGTACGCCATCTAATGCATAATTAAGTACAACATACTTTTAAAGTATTAAAAATAATATGTACAACAAACGTTTGAAATATTTAGTTATTTAATTAAAATAAAAATATATAACACAACATATAGTATATAATAATCATCAAAATAAACTTAAAATGAATAATTAACGTCACTGAATATTTTATTGTAATTGGCTAATAAAATTATTTACTTATGTGCCCGTGTATGGCGGGAATATGACATAGAAACTTTTATTTTTATTTTTATGTAGAAACTAGTAAAAACTGTTTATAAAATCCAATCTCGTTTACTGTTCTACAGTAAACGAGATTGGATTTGATTGAAATAAGTTTTTGATTAATTTTAATTTCGAATTTCTTTTTGTACTGCATCTGTTTGTAAAATTATATAATTAAGTATGTATATAGAAATATGTATAAGATTATGAGTTAGCTGTTTACCATAGCATAGACTGCCAAATTCGGGAATAGTAGAGATATTTTGTAAATAGGAACTCGAATTCGAAAAACTTCGAAATCGAAAGTTCTTGTTATTAATTTAAAACTTACGCTCGTGACAGTATATTCCCTTAGGTAATACTGTTAATATTAAAATTATTTACATTCAACACTTTATTTAACCTTTATACGCAATCTTTTCGCTAGATATGAGCAAGCAATCTACATATTTTTGAGATTACTTTTTGTCGTGAAATGTTATTATTAATATAGGCTTTACTTTGCGGAAATCCACGCTATTAAATCCCGGATAGGAAAAAGTGAAGTGATTAAAAATATAACAAAAAAAAAAACACTTTTTCCTATCTTTCATAGTGCATGCTTTGAAATATGTACCATTATACATTGTGGTGGCGGATTGTTGCAAAGTAGTTTTTAACAACAACTCAATAACATTATTAATAATTTTCCTAATAACTTAATTTGTGGAAGTCGCCTCTTTGGCGTAGGCCTAGAGGCACATAAGCTAAGATTAATAAAGGATATTACTAAATAACAACGAACGATTGTAATCTAAGCCTCACTAGTTGCAAAAGTCATTCATGTAATAGTTACTCGTAACACGAACCGTGGCCTTTTGCCTTGGTAATAAGGACTACAATTGACTGACTACGCACATAGACACATGTCAGGGTTGCCAATCGTAATATTTTCATATATAGAGTATGAATCTAAAGGGTACCTGTGATATAAGCCGATTACACTTGTGTAATCAACCCCACATAGAATCGGGGACTTACCTGAGTTAAATCACAGGTGTGATATTCTGAGAACTAAGATAAAACTCCTAAAGATTAAATGTCTATCGTTAAAAACGTAGAAACCAGAACAAAACAATGTTTGATACTTGTTTTAAGATAGAAATTAAAATTCAATTATAGCATATCCCTAGCATAAATAAACATAATAACATAAAAAAACATATAACATAATTCATATTTTCACCAACACAGTGTAAAACGAGAGTACTATCAAAAACCATTCACAGTTAAATTGTCATTTCCGTATATATATAAGTGTACCAGCTGGAAAGAAATGAAAGTACATAGATATACCTACGAGCCATGTAACTGGTTAGATATGTCGGCAATAAAAAATCGTTAATCGTTACATAGTAAAATATACTTTAAAGAAATGTATTGTATAACATATTTGCTATGTTTAAAATATTTGCTGGTGGCAACCCTAACACACACACGTAAAGTTTACGCAACGCGTCGTGGTTTTTAAACAGACGCGGTAAGCGGAACGCGGTATGCTGCATATTTTTTAACTCCTAAACGAGAATTAGCGCATTTTTTACGGTAATTTGCCGACAGTATGATTCTCACTTCTCCTTTCTGTTTAATAACATTATGCTAATCTTGTACGAAATATATGCAACTTCGTATTCATGATTGCCCGGTACATTTATAACGAACGTCCGACTTAATCCTCGAAAGTAAGGACGTGTCTATGTACGAGTTGTTTTTAGTACAGTTTAGTACTTCAGTCTTGTTAGACGTAGGATGTGGATGTTCATGTTCTGCAGTGACTACTTTACATGTTACGTGGACGCTCAATTACTTACTTTTATCCAAATGAATACTTACAAATATTTATAAAATAATTACTTGTAGATAAAAAAAAATATTTATATACTACATAATTATTTTATTTTGGACTAGCTGACACCGGCCACTTTGTCTGTGTTGCTTATTTTATTAACATCACAGTTCTTGTCCCACTTCTTTAGGATTAGAAAACATATATTCCTTATCATGTAGCGCTTATAAATATCACAGTTTCTGAAAACTTAAAAACTTTATACTAAAATAAGATATCGCAATATTAATTATTATCGCAATATTTTAAAAAATAGAACCAAGTGTCTGAAAAATAAAACTGAGCCTTACAATGCCAGTGTAAAATGGTTAAACACCACAAGTGATAGTGATTGGCGTCGATATCCACAGGCCATGCAAAAAATTACATCACAGTCACTTTCCTTGTCGAGACTAGTTTTTGGTACATCAGTCGTGAATACATCGAAATGGCTATAAAAACTATTTTAAAAATGGTTTGTATCACTCAAATACCAAATAATACTTTTATATTTATTTGTGTTGGACAGCTGAATGAAGCGAAAGTTTTGACAAGACAACGCTTTGTGCAAAACACGTGACAAGGCTTACACATTACGAATATATTTTGTGATTAGGCGTACACAGCATATATTTTAAATGTAGTATAAGCTGTAATTTAACTCCGTAAGCACCGCTGCCACATATTTAAGCCTTAAAGACCAATGTTATAAGCTGCACTGTTCTCGTATAGTGAGGTAAGGGAGACACACACGGGGCGTTTTAGCTTAGTCTTCTGAATTAATATATAAGTAGAGTGCGGAGAGAGAGAGACATGAAGCATTTCAACTTACTTTAGAAGTAACATATAATAGTCAATATCTTGTAAGACTTCAATCCTATTAGAAGCTCATTACAAATTTTACTGGATTGCGGTTATAAGTTATTTTCAGGTAAGTGGATTGCAAGGGATTTCCAAATCTTTTTTATAAGCGTTATAATAAAGTATCCTATAAAATGTTTAAATAATATTGTTAACTTTATTGTTTAAATTATTACAATTAAAAATCGTTAAACGTTAATCGTGATTACTTCTAACATAGTAAAATATATGAATTCCGTTGTGATATTAATTATAATCACATAATTTTTTCATCGTTGCGAGTGTTTTTAGTTTTTTTGCTTCATTAAAATTAGTAAAATAGGGAAGTTGAAACATGTACTTGAAAACGAAGTTTTCATTGCAATTCCGTTTATATTCCCGCATCTTACAACAAGATAAATTGATTATCATAAGTATTTTTTAATATAAAATAGTGACAGAAATAGGTAATAATCGTCAACAGTTCATCTAGAAGGCTTTTCACTTCTTTAATATAATAATTGTGAAACAAAGCACTTAAGATCAAACAAATAACTGCCTGATAAACTACCTTAAATTACATTCTAGATAAGTCCTAAGTGAGAGAAGGTCATGGGTTATTCTAAAGTCTGCACACCGATGAAGATCTTTTTTATATTATTTTTTATATTAGATTAAATCTAAATGGACAAGGTAAGGGTCACAAAAAGTACATAACTTTTCCTTGTTTATGTTTATTCAGTGCGTGGATAATGCCTACTATTAATCGCAAAAAATATTTGTTTTTTCTATTTGGTCACGAGAACTTAAAGGCACGCGGACATACAAATATATGGAAAAAGAGACAGATATATTATAGAAGAACAGACAAAAACATGAAGTGTCGAAAAGACGTAGAGACGAAAAGTCGAATAGACGAAAAGATGAACAGAGGAATGGACGACTAGACGAAATTTATAATGGACGAAAAAACGACTGCATGAAAAAAACGGGCAGACGACTAGCCGAAAAATAAGAGAAGACGAACAAGGTAACTGACATTTGATTTCAAACTGAAATTGCGAAAATGCAAATTAGTCTTTTATAAAATATTACATGGTCATGGGCTGCAGATTTCCGAATCGTGCCAACTCTCTGGAAGGTTCAAAACAAAGGGCCGCAGCTCCCGCGCAGGCGCATGCCGCTCATTGTGTTGGACGGAAATGCGGGAGCCATTGTATTTGCCATTGTACCGATTGCGTTTCATAAGTAGCATATATTGTAATTGTTCGTGACAATATTTACTGTGTAACCAGTTCTTGTATTTTTTTATGTGCCGCATAACATGTCGCATCGCTTAAAAATGTAGCCGGCAATCGCACCTCTCCAACTGTTTCTGGTACAAGTTATGCTTTACGGCGGATTATGAGGGCCGTGGTGCTACCTCCCCGGTCTCCAGTTCTCCCATCTTTTAAACCACCTTTATAGCATGCATAGCGGTATAACAAGCATGGGGTTAAATTCCCAGCTAGCAAACAGAACAGTAGAGGACCGCTACGAATCCAAGTGATACGGATGAAACTTTAACCTTCAGTGTGTTGAACGGTGGAGAAAAGGTAATAATTTTAAATACAATATGAAATATATTTGAATATAGTTTAAAAAGCCGTTATTAATGTGCTGTAATAACTGTGATTAACGTGCTATGCTTTGGAGATTCACAATTTGCACATAATTCAAAAACCATATGGCTTCTCGTGACATTTATAAACATAATAAAAACAACAACATAATGAAAGGATTTTAAATTACATGTGCAAGTTATAAACACGTTATTATTACTAACTAGGAATAAACCCCGACTTCACACAGGTGCAATATCAATTAGAATTATATCTTTGAAATTCTTGACTTTTCTTCACTATAATATGCATGTAAATAATATGTGTGTGTGTGTGCGCTTGTGTATATATGTATATATGTATATAAAAACCTTCTTCTTGAATCACTCTGACTGTTGATGAAAACCGTATTAAAATCAGTTGCGTTGTTTGAAATATCTAAGCATAGAGACAACGGGAAGCGACTTTGTTTTATATTAAGTAGAGATATTTCCTTTCAATACAAAGTTGTATTTGAAATATAGCCTATAAATGCTGTAGGTACTTCCTTATGTAACTGCCAACATCCGCCGATGTCGCAGTATGTTGAGTTTAATGATTTATGACATTTATTTACATACTCGTATGTAACATTGTAACCACAAGCTTGTGTGGATCGCAAGCGGTTAACTAAGCAACATCGGTTGTCATATGTTGGATGGGGTGACCATTAGAACCAAAATTTTATGAACGCTTTCTTGGTTCGTATACCATTTTGATTTGATTGTTCCTATTGTTACCAATAAATAAAAACATTACACTTTACCAGAACCGCAATGGGCGATTTGAAATACCAAACAGATTGTAACTACTGACTATTTATTGATGACCACACCTCTGATAATCATAAGTCATAAATACATGTTAAACAGATAATTCTTCACCGAGACCTATAATTTTGGACCCAAAATAATACTCGTCCGGGTCCCGTCGTCGTACGGGAACATAAGTGCTGTGCTTACGTCGGCACTATACTAGATAATACACAGATGCAAACAAAATCTGTGAATTGTCGACGCATCTTCAGTCTCGAGAAATAGCTCCAGGTTAGTGCCGCCTCCCGCAACGCCGACTCGATCTAATATATGAGCGCCCAGGCACAGTGTTAAAGCCGATGATGCTGGTGACTCCTGGTGTTGCAAATATCCTTAGGCAACGGTGATTACTTTCCATCACGTGGTCCCATTTTCATAAGGCTTAATTTACAATAAATTGTTCAGTAGTTGTAATTCCTTCATATGTTATTGAATAAATACTTACGTGAATGCTCGATATGTCACACTTATTACGTCCAGATGTTTACTGAAGAGGTCTACACATAAATTAATGCTAAGTGGCCTATAAATATTGAATATTAAAAGCATCAATAATAGGATTACTAATTCCAACGACAAATATCCGTACATCGGTTTCCTGAATTTCATAGTAGACCTTGTAATTGTTTATATGAAAATAATATTATCAAAGCAGTATCTTCTCTTTGACAGATAGACAAATGCTGCCAGAGCTTCTATGCCATAAGTATTGAGAGTAGATGTAGTGATAACCTAGTGGTAAAGATTTAGCTTCTTAAGCGAATAGTCCGGGAATCAAAACCCAGGTTTATATGCATGTAAATTACTATTCCCAGGCATTTATGACTTTTCAGTCAGAAATTTTGACAGTGAAGAAAAACATGGTGAGGAAGCCAGTATGCCTGAGAGTTCTCTATGAAGTTCTCAAAGGTGTGCGAAGTCCACCAATCCGCACTTGGCCAGCGTGATGAACTATGCCTTAGCCTTCCCATTCACATTCCGGGTGAATCAGAAGTATTGATTTTATATAAAATTCGTAAATTTCGGTATATCGTATAAATATAACATCGTATATGTCTAAGGTACATCATAATTTTCCCTATAGTTCGGGAACATAATAGCATAACGGTAGCTCCTGCCTATCGCAAGTGGCGACTAAAATGAGTCTTCCAGGATGGGGAGTGGTTTCGGGATACCTTTGAAAAGTTTTCACCAAAATAAAAAGTAAATCACTCGTGTAATTAACGGACTTAACCAGATCCCAAGTGGAGCATTATAGTGCGGATCCCTAGTTCTCACAATAGATGATTGATTGGACAATTGGTTACAATGGCTCAGCGTAGCAAATGCGTATGAAGAAGACACTGAACGGCCCTGGCCTGCGCACTCCAAGTTAGAATAACAGATTTCAAAACTACCCAATATAAAAGGGAATATTACAATTTGAACAGCACATCATCAGTTGAGGTAAGATGCAAAGTAAAAGGTTAGTTGGTAACTCCATCATTTAAAACCACTACGACATACGATACGATTTGATACGGTATGAAACGAAACACGACATAATACATTACACGATTACAATTCAGGAAGATTTATTCTTTGGAATTACAAAGATGGATAGATAAAAGAGCCACTGTACGCAACAAAATTAATAAGCTCTGTTTATACCATAGTTCAACTATACATTATTTTTAGTTACATAAGCCATTATTCCATTAAAACAAGGGTTATCTAAGTCGACATCCAATCATTGTCATTAGATGTAATTACTTTACTTAGTTCGTAATCTTACTTCACGATTGCATGGAATAACGAAAGTTCTGTGATTAGTTGAAATATTCCGTCATGATCTGTCGAAAGGGAGATACAAGATCTTTATTAGATTTGTGTTATACCATACGAGTCACGTTCCTGACCCTTACAAAGTCCATTGTTATTACGGAGGTCATTCATTTCGTTTTTATCAATTTCACAACCCCTTTAGCCGTGGTTTGAGGTTTGCGGTTTACTGCGTTTATGTTAAGTTTTTTGTTCAAGATCGTCTGCACTAAATTGCACATTAACATCAATTCCGTTGTATGAGCGATAGATGTTTTACATAGGTTTTAATAAAGTGTAGAAAACGCGCTTACAAGCCACCAGATGTTATGTGGTCACTGTAACAGAAAGTCTACGTCTGACATTAACCAGGACTGGAAGACTTCCTAATCCGCATTACTTGTGTTTCGATTAGACAGGTGAAGTTGCCACATTTACAAGCGACCATATGTCATCAGGAATGGCAACGCATCTGTGTACGACATCAAGCAGGACTTTAGTCCTGTTTGATGTTGTACGTGGATGTCCATGGGCTTCTTCTCTAAGTCCTGTCACTTGGAAGTGAAGAATTGATTATTAATACTTATAGTTGTTAAAACAATTTCTTCTGTATATTTCACGTTATTTAGTACGTTACATCCGTTTTATGTATTAAATAACGCGTAGGATCACACCATCTCAATTAAAATACAATAAAATTCGTTGTTACCTTCAACCTACGTATCAAATAGCTACAGCGGAACGTAATTTCTTTGTTACTACTATGTACATATTTTTTTTATTGAAGAAGCAACATAACGTTCATATGCAAACAAGCCAATAGCCTTTCCATCGAAACTCTATACGTCTTACCCTTAAATGGATGAAATACTTACTTTCCTAGTCGAACCACACAGATTTCCACCTGGCGAATAAGTATTTATAGGTATGTGGGCAGACAATTGTGACCACATCATTAGTTGCTTGACAAAAAACGTATTCAATTCTTTGGTTCCGTTCCAAAGTTTCTAGGCGTTCGTGCTCATTATTCTTGTTATTCTCAGCATTGTGCCGCTGCAGTGCGTTACCGCATTTGTAATGCAAATGTTTTCACACGCTACGACGAGCTGGCTACTAGTGGTTACGCAATGCGTATGCGTAAGGTCGGTGCCTTGCTGTTTTCACAAACACTCCAGTATTGTGCGTAGGCATCTTCATATAAGTAGTGCTAACGTAACACAATAATCTTTTCTATGCATAGCTTACGCTTAAATCGAAAATAACGCCATCTATGTTAGCGCTAAGTAAACAGACATAATTCGATTTATTTCTCGATTAAACTTCATTTAAAATCTAGCAAGTTACCTTTTTTTAACTGCAGGCTTTTTACGTCAGAGCCGTGCACATTTTTCCACATAAGTGGATGAACTTTTTTAAGAGATTGTGGATTAAAAAATGAATCTCGTGTATAAACAAATATGTTTATATAAACAACCGCTACAAAATTCAAAGTAACACTAACACGTTACAATGTTGTATAGATGTGCCCTTGATATATCTATTTCCTATTCCTAATTAAGTCAGATTCCATTCGCACCTCCAAAGTATCAAAGGATGAACTATTCATAATATCGAATTAAGACTTTGATAAATCGTCTTCCTAACCAAAAATGCGATGAGGAATATTATAACATCATAACGTTGCTTTATTAATAATAAAGAGTGGGCGAAGGGCCTTTAACGAGTCATAACATTAGTAACGCAAACTTTTTATAACTTTGTTTTCATTAAAATTCACGAACCGCGTGGCGTAGAGGTAAGCATACCGATCTGACTGGCCGTGAGATCCAGGTCTAATTCCCGGTCAGACAGATATTTCTATGCTATGTTTTTATTACCCTTCCGGGTTGGGTGTCTGTGTATTCGTTTTTGTACACGTACATTCATACCACAAATAATCATAGTGAGGACTAGAGTAGTCACCTTATTTGTAAGTGAGCCGGCAACCACATCTACCGAAACGCAAGCAACCTTCAATTTAAAATGGGTGTCGCTATGGTATCTCACCGGTTAAATCGTATAGGTTCTACATAACAAAATGTATTAAAAAGATGCATAGCTGCATATTCTCGGAAACAATCTAATCTTTGTCTATGCGCTGAAACAGGTGAATAGCAGACAATAAAGATATATAAATTGCTTTTCTAAGCAATAAACATTTATTAACAATGTCCGCAAGTTTATTCTATACCAAGTTCCCCTTGAAAAACTCAAGAATAAAAATTCAATTGTAAATTATCGTCATTATAATCGATTATACTACATTACTGTGTTTACATCGGCGGCCAGTAAGCCGAGGAACTCAGGAACTGCGGTGAAATCAGAGGAAACAGACTATTGTATAATCTCCTTCCTCAACAACATGATTTTACGTTCAACGTTTAAAGTTTAAACCTTAGACTGCGGCGCTCATATATCGGGTCAGCGTTGCGGGAAGCGGCACTAAACTGGAGCTTATTTCTCTAGTCATTGAATTCATTGAAATATTGTATTTTTAGCATCTATGTATCATCTACGAATACACAGACGTAATGTCAGCCTACAGTCTTGTGACGCCGACGTAAATACAACACTTTTCGTTTGCCCGAAATCTATTCAGATTTATACGTACACGACAGGTTAAAATTAAGTTTAAAAGTTAGAAAAGTGTTAAAATTTAAATGCTGGGAATAAAAATAAATATAATTATGGGAATAAAATAAAATTTAAATGGAACCGTTGAAAAAAATTCTGACATCGATACTGTTTACATGTCATGATTGCATATTTTTTGTTTGTTTTGTTACTCTCTTCATAATAAAGTGCAAAGTAAATCAGTGAAAGTGAAGTTTGAAAGCCATTAACATTAACAATAGGTGCTGTTTTTAAGTGCAAAATTCAATCGGGTTAACAGCCTCGGAAGGCTAAGAAATAGAGTAAAATATAGGGTCGTAGATTCAGCTGGGAATATAAAAGTCGTGGATTAGGAGGAACTAAGGATATATGGTTTATTCAATGCATTGAAATGCTATTTCCAAGTGATAATTTGCACACAGTACTTTTGTTCCCCCGTAATCTATACAGATTTGTACGTACAACACAGGTGTGTACAAGCCGCAAGCGCGTTGCGCCGCGCAATACACAGGAGTGTTGTACGCCGCAGACAAAGTGTTAAAAGTTATTTATCATTGATTATTTATTAAATGGCAAATAAGCAATAACAATGAAAAGTAGCAACAATACAACAATGGCGGAATTGGAAATTGATTTTGTGGAGGTCCCCAATTGGTTCGGGACCTCCACAAAATATTTTTTATATATTTTTTTAGAATAATAATTGCATTCCCTTCGGTTCTTCTAGACTTCACGTATACGTAAAGATCAATTTAATTACAGCTTGCTTGTCAACAAAACACATCGAACAAAGGGGTTGTGTTTATGTCGGCGCTAAAAGACAGGGAGCGGACATTACGTCTGTGTATTCGTAGATGATACATAGATGCTAAAAATACAATATTTCAATGAATTCAATGACTAGAGAAATGAGCTCCAGTTTACTGCCGTCTCCTGCAACGTTGACCCGATCTAATATATGAGCGCCACAATCAATATATTAAATGCCTGACTGACACTTTTATGAGATGGAAATAACAAACGGGCATGACCAAGGAAGACTTGATAAGCTGTCGTCTTCCGCCCCAGGCCATATGTAACCAACTCAGCACGAGCAGCGGCTCATGAGGTCTATGGCAGTCACCTCATCCTGACCTGGCGACTAAACCTTTCAAAAAAACATTATAAATATATATAACAGCCATTAGAAAGTGGTCACAGTCACATGGACATTAACGGCAGCGGGAAATGAACGTTGTCAGACACTTTATAGAGACCAGTTTTCCTTCAATCGGATAGCGCATGGATTGAATTACTGGCGTCTGTCTTACAAGGCAATCATTCACTTTATTGGTTTCTAGGATCAGTAAATTAGTTCGCCAGTTTATATACTTCAAATAACAAAGTCGTATCAATTAATTGACTTGCTTAATTGATTATTAATATACGCAGTTCTCAATTTAGTGTACGATATATTGTTAAGAAAATCAGAACGGACATATGGAGTTTACTATATAGAGTGGATCTACAAGTTTAGTCGTTTTTGACAGTGCCTCTAGTTTCCACAAAAGTGTTAGGTTTTTAACAGACTTTGTGATTTTTAAAATAGATGTAACTATTTTTCTGTGATAAGTAGGTACCAAACGAGCTTGAATATAGTCAGAATTCAGGTTCTAAGGTAATACTTAGATGCATTGCTACACATAAGGGCTAAGATTGCAGCCTAGCTCATAAGTGCAACCTGCGACCATACCTCTCCAACCGAAACACAAATTGCTTTACAACGGATTACAAGGACGCCAATTGTACTTCACCACTAGAACTTTATTTCTATCACTTGTAAATTTGGTATTCTTACTAGTTTAGATGCATGATTACCGTCCGTCAGTTCTTAAAATCATATACTTAACTTTTTTACTTTTAATTCGTATTTTTTAATCAACAAATAAAAATCTTAATAATGTTATCATGACATCCAATTAGAAAGAAATGTTTAATTCCTTCCTTGGAATATTAATAAGAAATAAGTGCATTTTAAACTGACAGCTTATACATAAACTCACTTTTAAATAAAATTAATACTAACACAAAAAAAAACTTAACTATACACACAAAAGGGCCCGCTCTGTCTTAGACACAGATAAGCGTAATTCGCTGTTCATGTAGTTTACCCAAACAACATACAGCAAACCTTGCTAATGTTGGTTCACCGGGAGTTATTACAAAAATGTTTTTGCAATTCTCTTATCGTGTTATACATTTATCTGGTTATTATTAAAACCACCTTTTTCTACGGCGATTAAAACAATAATGATAGCATAACAAACGAGTGTAAAATAAAGCATTAGTCATAATGTATCACTTTCTCTTAATTAACACCTAATTGATAAGCGATCGGTAATCGTTACCGTTGACTTATGTACTGAGTTATGTAACAAGTAGTTCTAAATAATTAGCAACTCACAATCCGGTGAGCCTGCTCAGTCATGCTCTAAAAATTTACTTACATGCTATGTACGTGGTATCAGCTCATAAATCCACCACAAAGCTTGAGTAGGATAAGATTTCTTGAATATGAGTAGGAACTAAGTTCTTTTTATGCGAGAAAAGTAGCAAGCGAGCAAGCAGGCTAGCTGATGTCCAACTGTTACTACATCCCCTGGACATTCACATATAACTACCAAGAGGAGTCCAGAGGTTTTTCGTAGTTGAATCCTGAAAACTAAAAATGTCACCTCGCTTCGAAGTGTTCCCGGCAAGCACACATCTCTAACAGTAATACAAAATTTGCTGCACGGCGGATTATGAGGGCTATGATGGTACCTGGCCTGTCGACCTATAGTTCTACCTGTTAAGTTACTAATATTGCTAATAAAAGTCTGTTTTTTAATCTTATCAAGACGTAATTCCAATAATTTGTTGATCGTTCCATCAGACGCACAAAAACCTTACCTTGTATTTGTGTATTTTGGTACAAAAACGTAATCACCTTGAATCCGATCCGAGATTAATTTATCGGTCAACCTACTCATCTTACCACGTGTTCTTAATAAAATAACTCGTTGGATTTATTAACATAGGTACACGTATCAAGAAGAAACCGACTTACTTTTCTTATTTTTCCGTAAATTTAAATATATAAAAGGAAGGTGACTAACAGACCCAAAGATCAACGCACAACCAACACCGCTGATGCTAGAATCTTAGAATTTTGTACATCGTGTTGATCAGACTATACGGCGTAGACTAGGACTAAAAAACATCATAATCTTATACTTCGTCTTCGTATTTCGTTATAAGCACCGCCATTGTTTTTTTCAACTCCTGCCCTTTTTAAACCTTTTCCTTAAATAATATGTTCTTCACGGCCAGTGTTACAAATCCTCGTATTATCATTAAATAAATAACAAAGTATTTAGTGTTCATATAATTCATGTCACATCACAATATAATATTTAATAACGACATCCAAAAATGGAATAATATAAAAATTATAACCTTACATATATATGAGTAAACATATGTATGTAAGGTTACGATTTCATATTAGCATAGAACAAACTTGTGTAGGGTTGACTACACAACCCTACACACAAGTTTCTAATCTAGTTAGATACTAATCTAACGTAAAAATATCAGAAATAAACATTTGCAAGCACGTCCCTATAGAAATTGTAAAAAGAACCAACTAGGTTTTTCCCAATGGTAACTGTAATAATTATCACTCTTAGCGAATTCTTAAATGAGTATTTAGTAATAAACTATTAAAAATTGATTGTTAAGTAAAGTTCGTTTTTATACGTAACGATTTATAGAGCATAACTTGTCACGCTGGTTCAATATAGTCGGAGTGCTTAGCTACATAATTTTTACGTTTCTATTGGTATTACATAGAGTAAATATCTCATTCAACATTTGAGCCCGAGACAGATCAACAATTAACATTTGACAATCATAGAACAAGTATAGTCCGGAGAGTACCAACATGGTTTTGGTTAGAAAATTGTGGATGTCCTGCCACTTACACATGACCCTACTCTATGCGGTAGGCAGGCATACAACACACCTGTGATCAACTTCAAGTTGGACTCATATTCTATAAGAAGTTAATTACAGATATCCATGAACGGCGGTGACTATTATATGCAATTTTATTTACTATATCTATTTTGTTAAAAATTGACACAATAAGCAATAGAACCAATGACACGATATTTTCTATGTTACGAATGATATTATTCCGTTTACCGGTCTTTTAAAGCACACTTCAAGACTTAGGATTCTTATTAAACCCACTCCAAACAGTCTCTTCTCAATCCAACACTGTCCAGATGTTCTTTTAAACAACAAACAAAATTAAAAAAGCTAATGTTTCCCTCCACCTAATATGAATATTTATGCATAAAGATATAAAAACTCAACTGTGTTCGTCTCCTTTCCAAATTATACCAAATTGTAACTATAAGTGCGTATGTGTGTGTAACTCAACTATAATGTTAGAAACGTGCAATACATACAACATGACCGGAGTCGGATGAGATTTTTTCTAAACGAGTCATTAAGATAAATAATCTCGTTGGTACTTGATATTTTTATTTGACGTTTGTTTCTTGGAATCAATAATTTAATGGATAATTTAATAACTGGATTGTTTAAAAGTAAAAAAGGCTTAATAGGACGAGGTGTTTGTCAACGTGTGGGTACCAATAGGTCTCTGACTGCTATCTAATTGGATTTTAGATCCATTAAATATGCCAATTCTGAGAAAATATCATCTCTACAAACAAGGAAGTAAAAAAACAACCATATAGGTTTTTTTACATTTTGTTATGTATTTTATGGCTTATTTACTTGAATAAACGCTTTGATATTAACATAAAACGTATGTGATTACAGTGTAATTCATGCAGTCACGTTCCTATGACAATCTAACGTAGTAAAAGTATAGGTACTGAAAATGTTTAGAGCCACTACTCTAACTCACCTGGAAGGGAAACCTTGCCATCCTTCTTGTCACTTTGCTCGTCAGCTCTCGCAATAGGCTCGGACTCCACAGTCACCTCCAAAGACCCCAACTCCTCATCGCAGCCGCCCTCACGCACGGCCAGCAGAAACGCGCACACACACACCAATGTGATCCTTAATAACTCCCGCATTTTAGTGAACATCGATATATTATTTGTGGTCAGTAAGAGCCATTTTTCGATCAGTGATCGTTAACACGTATGATCGGACCTAACAGTCACATTTTCGCCGATTGCAACTTGCTAACGCGTTTCATTCAATGACATACGTGCAGGTACCACATAAACATTGTTTAGAAAACGCACACATTCACTTCAACCGTTTCACACACTTTTATATACACAGGAGCACTTATTCTATGGATTGCTGGGGGATTAAAAAGGACTGGTAATTAGTACGAATTGTTTTTCGATCGATTTTTGGTTTATTATTCGGACGTGATCTCGATGCGTACAACTTTCGCCGAGCCAGCGAAGGTACTGAAGTATTCATTGGTGGGAGGCATCCCCCACTATTGCGCGCGCGCAAGGCTTCGCTCAATGGACGCTGCGACGGTTATCGTGAGTTATCGCTCAGAACAATGCAGAGAACGGGGTTTCTAATAGACAGATAAGCTATCTGAGAAAACTGCGGTCAGCATAATTGAGCTTTCTGATAAAGTACCGTTCAAATATTTCTTTTTTTTTTAATGCAAACGAGCGGCATAATAGTCCAGTATAATTTAAAATTAATAAGTAGGCCTATGGTAAATGATGAATCTTATCAATAATGTTGTATAAGTGTTTTTTAATTAGCTAACCGTAAAGGTAAAATTAATGTTTACACTTCTTTTTAACAGGTGCAAAAAACTGAGTTTCATTTTTTCAGGTAAACAGCCGTCCAGCTGAGTTATCTATAGTTGTGGATACTTCAGCACTGTCGATTCTTCTAAGTTAAAGAAAGTATAAAAAACAATATGAAAATTGGCCAGTCATGATCTCTCCCTAGTTTCCTTCGCCCATGGCGCTGTTATATGTAACCCACTGCATGTCCTGTTGAACAGTACTCAATAGGACATGTAGTCCTTCCCTGAATTGAGGAGAACATGTGTCATTATTTACTACAATAACTAGTGATTAATAAAATTACCAAATTTAATAAGATATACTTTATTTTTTTACGTATCATCTATCACTTAGTTTACGAATGGTTGAAAATATGTAGAGGAAGCTCATATGAAAACGATTAAGAACTTTCCGTGTCGAAGACCTAACATCTCGGTGTATAATCCTACCTAGCTGCACTTGTGCATGCTGTTGATTTGCGTACTGTGATGGGTATAATTTGTTGATGTTTTAGGAACAAATATCCGAAACTTTATTAATAAACCAAACTTTAATTCCGTAAAATTATTAACATAAATTTATAAAATTATTGTTTAAAACACACTTAAATAAACATTTTAATCATAAAACTTTTTGGAGTAGACTCAGAAATTTCAGAAATTAGAAAATTTACATTTCGTACATTTATGATGAAAGTGCGACATTTAGAAATATACAATTTTCCGTTTTTTTTAAACGTGATTATTTCGTGTAGTTTAGTTAAAAGCTTATAATAATTTTACATGAATTGTTGCAATATTAGTTGACACATACATGCTCTTACAATATTACGTCATGTGTGCCATATTTAGAATCATACAAAAATTTAAAAAACGTATCCTAAAATCGAGTTTTAAGATGTTACACTGTCGTCGCAAATGAGCATTTCCAGTAAATTCTACCATCACACAAGAATAGATAAACTACATAAATACAAATGTTTTGCTGTAGTACCTGTGCATAAGTATTGTTTTGTTTTCCTAGTCATTAATGAAATCATAAATATTTTTTACGAATATCTGATAATATAAATAAAATATATTATTGTACACACCTTGACTAAAATAAAAAAAATGTACAAATAAAATGTTTCATATAAATTTAGTTTTCAAAAAAAATCCTTGTATAATGTAATTAAAGCATATGTAATTTGTTCAAATATTTTAAAGTGACATCAAAGTGGAGTATGTTACATTTTTACATTTTTTTTATCACATTTAATTAAACATAATGTGGAATTTAAATTACATTTTGTCTTGTCAATTTAATGTTGTAGTGAAATTCTATATCTTGCAAGTGCTTGCAGTACCTGACATATATGATATTAATGAAATTGTTTCAAAAACATTAAGCTAACCCTCTTATTGTATTCCCCTACTCCTTACACTTAATGAGATATTAGATCAAGCCCTTTTTAAAAACACATCTTTTCTTCAGCTGTCTCCTGCTGTCAGGCAAAGTTGCTGTTTAATTTACATTAAACTGGAAATCATAATGAATTGCTTTTACAAAATAGCTTTTTTTTCTTCAGTCCTACATCATCCCATTTTCTTTATTTCCTGGTAATTTACAATATGAATCTTATGTTAACTTAATATGGACCCAGCAATCATACTATATAATATTCCCTCATTCTAGCCTCAAGAAAACTATGAACTAAATTATTATTTGTAGCTGACTCTTGGTCTTCTAGAAGAAGTTGACTACAAATAAATTAGCAATGCTTATTAATATCCTAATTCTTTTTCTCAATAAGATGTAAATTAGATGAAACTGGCAACCCTAATGAATCACCCTCTTCTTTCTTATTCTCAATGAGATGTTTGATCAATCCTTTCATCAACTCCAACTTTTTCTTAAGCCTCCTCTTGCTCTGCCACATAAGGTTGATCTTACGTTTTCTATTGTTAGCTATTATCTCCAATCTACGAACCTTGTATTTCAGTTTAATGATCTCATCCGTGTCAGTCGATTTAATTTCTACAGGTTGGATGTGTGATATAGTTGGTTCTGGTTCTTGACATGGCTGGAATTAATTATGGTGTATCTTTTTTATTTTTAAATAATTATGTTACAAGAAGAACACAAATTTTGTAATTGTTAATTCTAATATGAAGAAATTTATGACACCCGATTAAAAATGGCTTTATTTATAAATTGGGACATCCACATCTGACCTCAAGTAGAACCAAAGTCCTATTGAAGATCTTGCATAAGTGTTTCACCACTTTTAAGAACTCAGGTAATCAACTAGTCTATAAAGTTGTCTGGCAAAAACACCTATCCAATCAAAACCAAGGCATTTCTTCACAGTAGATTATGGGGGTACTGGGGATACTTCTAGTCTAACTAGCTCTATCATCTGTACCCTTGCATACAGGAAATAGTACTTACAGAGATATTGATAGCAGGAACAGAGTCTACAGATAGTCTCCGCAATCCACTTTCGGTGATATAAAAGTCTTTAGTGTCAAAATGTTCAGAGCACACAGCGCTAGATCTTGTTGAGGACCATTCTTCTTCTCTATTCACAGCTATCTCCCACTGCCGCCTTCTCTCTTTATCACGAGGGAATCTAAAAAAAACATAATACTTTAAATACGTACATTTCAGCTACATTATATGACATTTTTCATTTGCCATTCATTTTGGATTTGCCAGCGACGTTGCTCGCACGGGTCTCGTTAATAATACATTCTTAGAAAGTCTTAATATGAATTTTACCCCTTAAAAGTGGAAGTTCTTCAATTCTTTTCTTAGTGTTCCTGCGTAAGTCAATATAAAGAACCTATCTGATATTTCAGGTCAGCGGTTACGATGGTGCCGTTGATCTATGGGCCTCTCAGTCACATATTTATAAAATATATTTATACCAAAACTTAATCTTAGTTTAATAAAAGTTCTAACCTGTGGAAGGTAATACCATCTTTATTTTTGGATATTTTAGCCGAAGTGTTTTTGCAATTAGCTACAGAGCAGTTAACCATTTCCTCTCACTGAGTAACGTTATCAATTGAACTCGCATTGTATACATTAAGACATAAAACACTCCATTGCGTATTTGTTAGCACAAATTCATTACAATTTACAACCAAACCAACAACTTAGAAATAAACAAAAACATAAACAAACATATTGCGAATCTCAATGTTGCCAAATGCTCACGTAAAAATATTACCATTCAAATAATAAGTAACCAGTGTACCTACTTTAAAACATCAGATTAAAAAAAATTATCCGTAATAAAAAACAAAGTTGAATTCTAATTAAAATACACTAAGTAGTAAAATAATTCAATTTTATTTACTATGTATATCTACTAATATGAATAAAGCATTTGTACTATATTTGGTAACACTAAGAAATTTAGGCAGTTTATTTTTCATTGTAGTTTTTATCCCATCCGGGCCATCAACTCAATCCACTAGGTAATTCTTAATAGACGATTTGCCAGACGAAATAATGGAAGAATAGTAATATTATACAATTGCTTTAGCTAAAATTCCAAACATTACAATCAAAAATATACTGCGGGATAAATCAAAATATTTAACTTAAAAAGCGATATCTGGAATCAAATTTTGTTAAAAAAATTGATTTGATGTACTTTAAACTTTAACATAGCTAAAAGTTATCTGCTCGACGACTTGCTAGTAAATTACATGGGAAATCCAATTTTTTTACAATAACTTTAGTCATATTATTCTTAAATCGTATAAAGCGAATTAATTGGAATATAAGATAATAAATAAAAAAAAAACCATTTTAACAATATAGCTTTACGACTTTTTTTATTATTTATATAGATTTGGAACGAAATTTTACATATATTGCAAAATAGTGTAAGCAGTAAACAATGATAATATTAAAATCTTAACATATGGCATTTTCCCGCCACGTTATTCAAATCGTTATACATAATTACACGTCATCCCCGTCCGATGTTGTGTGATAGCTTCATTATTTTTTAAAATGAGGAGCGGCTGGTGTGACCGCCACGCCTCCGTTTCGGCGTACTAATAGAGATATCTAAATTATAGGTTTATATTTCAATGCGACGATAATACTGGTTTAGAAATTATTGTAGTGATGGACAACGTTATCATATTTTTATTTTATCGACATTTGTTCGTTTTTTCGATGTAATTGTTATATATGAAACTAATTCGTCATTACTTTATTATTAAGGATTTATTCATAAAGATTGCTATAGAGGACGCACGAGTACGCAATCCAATATGAGTACTGTTGTCATTGAACAATATACTTGATTTGGCTATGACATTAAAGTATAAATCCAAAATAAATACAGGTCTGCTAGATTCAAGTGTATAACAGAAGTTACGAAGGAATGTTCAAACCAACATTTCTTTCTATAGAGTTAGTTACCTGTTGTAGGCTCATCTTATATTTTGGAACAACAGAACAATTTCTATAATTTGAAGAAAAAATTCAAGTACTCACCCTAAACTCACGGATATAACATAAAATTTATGACTAAACTACTATTTGAGTACAATTTTAGTCTGTGCACTTATGTTAAATTATGTTATACTCTGAGGTACAGAAGAATATTCTTAATGAAGTTTTACTCCTAATGGCCATGCTTCGCCAATTTGCATAATATCTCAAAGATATTATATAAATTGCGCGCATAAAATTGAAGAATGTATATAATTTTTACACAAAACACAATACTCTTACTTCAATACGAAATAAAAATGAAAAGATATTTAAATTAAATTTATTTCACTTTTTGAACATTTTTCGATTTACCTACCATTTAAATTACTATAATGGACAATACTTAAGGCAGAAAAATCAGAGAACGTTTCCTTCTCTTACATTAAAAATGAAAGGAAAAGTGTCACGTACAAAAGCTATGTGTGTTTTAAATCTATACGAGTCGTTAGGGTTAGCAAGCAGGGTGACAGACTATATATACGTGCTACAAGCACTGTTATAGGCCCACTTTTCTTTATTTTTTTCCGTGGCGACAACGTCTAAGCAAAATGTTTAAAACATTTGTTAGAGGTCTAGAAGATCCAAAAAGACCTTTACTAGGTCCTAATTATTGGATTCTAAGAAAAATGGGATTAATTTTACCAGAAAATCGGGCGGCAAAAATTGCTTATATCATATTACATGAAATTGTTACATACTTCGTTTTAACTCAATACATGGAATTGTACGTGATCAGATTAGACTTAGATCTCGTACTGACCAATCTCAAGATTTCTATGCTTAGTATTGTTTGTATCGTAAAAGCTAACACTTTTGTCTTTTGGCAATTTAATTGGAAGAAGGTCATTGAATATATAACTGAAGCTGATAAATACGAGAGAGATACCAAAGATGCTGTTAAAGGGAAAATTCTCGACTCGTACACGAAGTATTGCCGTCGCGTTATTTACTTTTACTGGGTCTTAGTGTTTACGACTTTCATAACAGTAACAACAACGCCTTTAATGCGATACTTATCATCAACAAATTACCGTGAAGCCATCAGAGATGGCACCGAATTTTTCCCTCATATCTTTAGCTCCTGGATGCCGTTTGACAAATACCATTCACCAGGAAACTGGATCACTGTTCTATGGCACATATTATTGTGTGCGTACGGAGCTGGTATAATGGCGGCCTATGATACAAGCATTGTAGTTATTATGGTTTTCTTTGGAGGTAAACTCGATCTTCTACGCGAAAGATGCAAGCAAATGCTTGGAAATAATGGATTGGGCGTTACTGACATTGAATTTGGGAAGCAAATTCGCCAACTTCATAATACCCATAAGCTGTTGATGAAGTAAGTGTTAATTTTTTTCATTACTATATACCAATTTATTGTAAATAATATTCTGGTAGCGGCTACGTTAACGTTCGAATTTGTTATAGGTTTTAAATGTTTTTGAGTGTATGCTCCGATGACCCAAATACACTCACACCTTATGGCTTAATCTATTTTGGGTACAAAATCTTTTTTGAGCTTAGGAAATTATAAACAGTTACTTTAATTTTGGTAATTTCTCGTAGAAATTTGCATTTATTCCATCAAAGTACCACCTATATATAAGTATAATTAAGTGCAACATAACATCATTATTATTTTTTCTGTATGTCTAGAGTTACACCTTAAAACTAAATTACAGTAGCGCGAACGCTTAAAGAATTGTGATGTTTTCATCAGACGCTAAACTTAGGTTTTATAAGATTATATTATTATTAAAAGTGTCGTTAGTCTTTTTAATATATTTAAACATTTTCAAGAGGCAGCAAATTTCTAGTTCATTGAAAAAAATATGTAACAACCACAATGTAACGGTCGAAGCTTACGAAGAAGGATCTCGTATAGGTCTATAACTATTCAAGCAATCTAGAAAATTAAGCATAAGTTAGGCTACTTAATTATCATTAAATATTATCATCAAATATAAGTGTATAACTAGTTTAGTTTATTCCAGAAGTACAATGTTCTATTAGAGTCACTTTCATTTATGCGAATTTGCTTTCACTACTGTTACAAATCCAAATTTTCAAATGATTCTATTGCTTTATTTGAAATAGTTCTACTTCCAGGTATTCCTATAATAAATGTTGCTCAAATAATTAATATGACTAGATTTCCGTAATGATTAGATCTTTTTTCGTGTTCAAAATGAAAATGATAACGGGAATTGATGAGTAATCAGTTATAATTTTTAAACATTCTAAATGTAAATTTTAAAAACACATCTCCTTTAACATATAGATACAGGTAATAT
This sequence comes from Phocides pigmalion okeechobee, assembly GCA_018251015.1. Taxonomy (NCBI): domain Eukaryota; kingdom Metazoa; phylum Arthropoda; class Insecta; order Lepidoptera; family Hesperiidae; genus Phocides; species Phocides pigmalion. The sequence goes on along the minus strand of DWON01000440.1, from coordinate 282 downwards.
CATGAATATCCTATATAACAATTCAGTAAATCCTGTGATTGAAAATAATCAACGGACTCTCTCAATGTAATTCATACAAGTGAAGTTTTAGACACAAGTCTTTTCTCGTTTCTCGGAAAACTCTGGCATTTTTTCTGGCCAATTCCACGTAAACACTAAATACTAATCGCGTAATCAAAGTAACTTTTAAAATCATATATACAATGATGAAAATCTTAAAACTAATTAAAATAAAAACCAAACCTAAACAATCTAAAGGGAGTCCGTGCCCATGCGGCATGG